>VSMD01045346.1:0-32516 GCA_008750895.1 Mirza zaza
GGAAAAAAGGGAGTAAATATCAGTGTGTCATGATGTAGGAGGCTTGGGTTATTGTTTTAAGATTGGAAACACAAGGCCTGAAAAGGGGAATTTCCTCAAAATAGATAAAACCTAAAAAGACATGATATGTGGCTATTGATCTATTCAACATATTTTAGTGTCCCACGCCCAAAGGATCTACTCAAAATTTAGATTTTTAAATTTTGAGAATGAGTTATAAATATATTTATAAGCAGTTAATAAATTCAGAGTGAAAATGGTATAGGAAGTTCTCCAATAAATCGTTAAGATGAGCTATGAGATTTTTAATACATATCCCTTAATTTTTCAGTTGACATCATGAGGATCAGTCAAGGCTTTATACAGCACGGCCCCTGGTGAAACCCCCAGCAGAGAAACATCTACCAGACTCATTGATTACTGAGTTGATAACTGTTGTTTCTTTCACAGATATTATAGAGATAAATGATGATGAAAATGCCTAGTGACTTATTTTTCCTATTTTTAAATGGACTAAAAATAGTGAAATGATTTGAGTATAAGAAATAGGAACATAAGAGAAAACTATGCATTGGTAGATATTCTCAGTATATATATACACTGAGTGTATATATATATATACTGAGTATATGTATTCAGTATATATATATAATATATATAGTATATATATTATGTAGTATATATATCCAGTATATATATATATATATATATATATATATACTGAGTATATATATATATATGTTAGGCTGTGTTTTCTGAGCCAATACACATGAAGCAAAGTGTGGACCAGAGCATGTGTGAAATGAAATTAAAAATTATTTATCCTAACTGCTAATAGTCAGATGGGAAAAAGTTTTGGAGGGGAAAGAAATTGAAACTGCTAGCTGAATGGGCTTCACAAATTAGTCAGAATCATAAATTGCCATATTCATAGGACACATTAAATCATCCAGAAGTTCATCCTAGATTTTAATGATTCATGATAGTTTTACCCTGGTCTAGTATGAGGAATGATCTATGACATGAAAAGTTTGAAAAACACTATTTTAGCTGCCTGGATTTTATGAATTGTTTTGGTTACTTAATCCTTTGATCTGAGTCATTGGTAAATACTCTTCAGTAAATTTTACTCTTAGTATTCTAGATTTCTTGCTTCGAGTTGTTCTACTCATCACTTTTCACCTTCCTCCTCTTCATACTTACGTGTTTACCAAAAAAAAAGGTTCCCACCCATAATTTTGAATTTTATTACCTTGGTTGTGATTAGTTTTCATTTTCTTATCATCCTTGATCATGTTTCCAGTCTTTCTCAGAGAAGCACATAGAGCACCAAGCCACCCAAGGTATGTGGTTATGCTGTACAACAAACTGTGCCCCACACCTTGAGCTCTTTACCCAAGACTGCCCCAAATGCTGAGCAGCCTTGTGTTTAGCTGAGTCCTTGCTCTCTGGGAATTCATTCCGCCAACTTGAGCACAATTGTCCTTAATTTTGCATCTATCTTTATCACCTTTAATTTTATTAGCTCTTAGCTACTACATAAATTGAAAAATAGATTAACACAGGAATCTATCTAGTTGGAATCCAGTGCATTACTCCTAAGGATGAAAAACAAAGTAGATCTACAACCAGACTGGCACAGGGTGATACAAAAGCATCAGCATGAGTCATAAATGCTCTGAGTGGATGTCAGTGCTCAGATGGATGGCTGCAGTCTGAATGCTTTGTCTCCCAGTCTGTGTTTGGAAGTAGGGTGCTGGACATCCTTTTCTACCATCCAGAATTAATCTTTTTGTACTGGCTGATAGATGATAGCTCTGATCACAGTTAGAATCCTAAAACTTAACACTGTCCTTATTCCTTTTTTTTTTCCTAAATTCTTCACTTAGAACAAACTGGCGCACTCCTAATATTTAAGCATCCATTTATCATATGTCTTCATGGAGCCTGCTCTATGCTTTTTGAAAAAAACACTAGTGCTAATAGCATTGGAGTTGATCTTCAACTATAATTAAAGCTGCAGGCTTCCCTGCTTTAAAATGAACCATTTTTATATATTGTGGAATAATTGTATGTTTACAGAGAAGTTGTGAAGATGTGGCAGAGCTCCTGCAAACCCTTCTTCCCATCCTGCCATTGTTAACATCTCACATGACCATGTGTATGTGTCACAGCTAAAACACCAACATTGCTACATTGCTATAAATTAGACTCTAGTAGTTATTTGGATTTCACAAAGTTTTCCATTAATATCACTGTTCTATCTCAGGATCCAATCCAAAGGTGCCTCTATGCATTTAGTGGCATGTCTCCTATCTCCTTTTTCTGTAACAGCCACCATCTTTGCCTATTTTTCTTGACCTTGACTGTCTTGAAGAGTGTTGACAGGTCAGGTATCCTCTTGACTATCTCCCCATATGGGTTTGTCTGAAGTTTTTCTCATTATTTAGACTGGAGTGATGGGATTTTGGAAAGAATATCACAGAGGTGAAGTGCCCTTCTTGTCGCGTAATATCAGGGACATGTGGCAGCCACATGACATCACTGAGGATGATCACTTTCACCACTTGCTAAGTGGTGGCTGAGTTTGGTGGGGGTTTACTGTGAAGTTACTGTTTTTCACTTCCATACTCTTTTCTTCAGAAGCAAGTCTCTAAATCTAGCCCACTCCTGCACCACTTTTTAATGGCTGCAATCAATTCTATGACTAAGATCTAACTCGATTACACCTCATTGTCTGTTAAGTCTCTCATGCTCCTATAGATAGTTACAGAAGGCAATACACCCAGTGCGTTGATACCTGCAGAGACCTGTCTCATTTTTTTTAAGAATACAAGCTCAATGCTTGGAAAAATTTCAATAATAAAACTCTTAACAGTGTCTAAATTTCCCATCCTTTACCTGTAGCCAACAGAATTAGACCCCAGAGAAGAGAGTTTACATGTTTAGATTATGACGTAGCTGCATGGCAGAGAGATCAGAAGACACCTCTGATTCATCTTAGGCTTTTTGTCTAATTTTCTAGTCATCACTAAGTGAATTTATTTGTATGTCATATTGTGTTTTTTTCCCAGACACTGCTATAATAGGCAGGGAACTGGAGGCCAGAGTTAACTTTTATAACCATATCTTTGTACTTACTGCAGAATAGCTACAGAATCCAAAAAAACACATTACATAGTAATTTAGAATTGTTCCAGTAAGTGTGACATCAAGTTCTGAACTATATACAGGTAATTTTTTTCCTCATGTCAAAATATTTACTTATGAATATAATATATTGTTTACTTTTTGTTTTAAATAACAAGAGGCACGAGAATGATTGTTTTCTCCCCATTTGAAGCCTAGAAGGTTTTCGCATTCTTAAAGATGAAGGCCACAGCATTTTGTATACATAGGTTAACATTTATTATAGTAAAATAATTCTTTTTAATGGAATTAATAATGGAATGAATAATCCTCCTTCCTGAGGAGGAAATGACTATAGGAATATTTAAAGATCTTGAAATTAAAGTTTCATATACTGATACTCCCTTATCATCCTCTCTAACTCTAGCTCTCTTCCTTACCATCATCTTTTCTTTGAATAGTTCAATTGATTTGTTAAAGCTCTTTACATATTAGGAATGTTAATACTTTGTAATAGTATTGAAAAAGTTTGTCATTCATATGTCTCACCTGTTGTGCTTCTCCATACATAAAGATTTTTTTTTAATATAGTCATATTTATCAGCATTTCTTCTCATGGATTCTGCTTTTAACATATTCTTAGAACTTATTTCCCACTGCAGTAGCAAATATATATTCACCTCTGTTTATATTGAGTGGTTTTCAAATTCTTATTTTTACATCTATTTCTGTATATTCTGTCCTTTTGTTCTTTCTGACCATCTCTTCAATGGTGAACAGTAATTAAGTATCTCATCCAGGGTCACACAGAGAGTAAGTGGCCGAGTCTGGCTTGGACCCAGCACACCCTTGCACTCTCAATTGCTGTCAGGTTTGCCTTTCCCTTGGTGAAGATTTACTGATATTTCTGCGTAAATTTCCATTCTAACACTGTTAAGCCTTCCTATGCAAGGACAGCTATGCTTTCGCTTAATATAGAAAATGCCAATATCTATTAAGGTGGTAAAATAGTCGAGACAGGAGCTGGTGCCATTTGTTTTCCTCTATTTTTTTACACTGTCTTTAACTGAACTCAAAGTACTTCATGGGTACTATCTGCTATATTTTGTGGTGTTGTGGTTATATGGAGTTTACAATATTTTGATGCTGGAAAATACTTAGGAACAGGTGGTATTATGATAAGGTCATACAATTAGTAGTAACTATGGCACAGATTTTATTGTTTTAACTCCCTAATTCCAACCTTTTTCTATGTCATGGAATCTTTAGAACCAGCTTCCTATGGTCTGAATGTCTGTGACCCTCCAACATTCATGTTGAATGTAATCCCCATTGTGGGGGTGTGGCCTCTTCATACCACCACAGTGGGGATTACGTTCAACATGGATGTTGGAGGGTGTGAATTTACCCCTCCTCCTCCCTGCTCCCACCTGCTTGATTTCCATTGAGTTTTACCTCCATATGTGCATATGAGTATCGATCAATTAGTTATAATTTACTAGTGAGTGTATGTGGTGTTTGTTTTTTTTTTTTCATTCTCATGGTGCTTCACTTAGAAAAATGGTCTCCAGTTCCATCCAGGTTGTTATAAAAGGTATTAGTTCACCACTTTTTTAAGGCTGAGTAGTACTCCATGGTATACATATCCTACATTTTATTAATTCACTCATGTATTAATAGGCATTTGATCCACCAATCCCACTATTGAGTATTTACCCAAATGAAAAAAAGTCATTTTATCAAAATTTCTTTTGTTTATAAATTACCCACTCTAAAGGATTTTGTCACAGTAGCCCAAATGAACTAAGACACGGCTATTACTACCTAAACTGAGTAGTGAGTTTGCCATTGGGTTCCAAATTCTATCCCAAATTTGGATAAATCCATTTCAAAGAAAAAAGGGTGGGGGGAAGAGAGAAAGAAATAAAGGAATTAAGTCTCTATGTAAATTTTAGAAGGGACAAAAACACTCAAATCATAACAAGGCAAGTCTCCTAGTTCTAATTCTAGGATTCTTTTTTTATTTTCTCAAGAAAAAAAATGCCATGCATCATACATACTTTTTATTTCTTGACCAGGATGAGTGTACATGTGAATACAGTCCAAATATATTTTGCTTTAGCTACAATAGAAACAAGGAATCAAAGTTAAAATAGATACATTTATTATGGTAGGTGAGTACCTGTATACTATATTTTAATATTTCACATGCTTCATGTTATATTTTGAGTTATTTGTTAAATTCACCAACCATAATTCAGATCATTTGGGGTGTTTAAGTAAATTTATTTAATGATTTTTTTTAAATCAAACAATATTTTTTTAAAAAACTATCTTTTCTGTAGGAATTAGTAGTGTTCTGTTTAGAGTGACCATGGAGAGTACCAGCATTTGATGCACCACCACGATTTATGATTATATAATGTGTTTTTATCACTCGGTCATCTCTAATAACTATTCCTTTTGTTTTCTTATTTCATGGATTTAAAGTATGAGTACTAGGTTCAGGGCAATATACCTCTTTTTATGGCTTATAGCTTTACTATTATTTTCTACACTGCAGTACATTAAAAAAGAAAAAGGATGAACTTGCATGAGTGATCTCTCTGCTGTGGTTACAAGTACTACATGCTCACAACCCTACTTCCCAGAAGAAGACTAGAATAGAAGTGGACAGAGTCTCTCTCTCTCTCTTTGTCTCTCTCAAGTATGTAGAGCGATAAAAGGACAACACCTCCCCCCCACAAAAATAAAACCAAGGATCTAAGGAAACTTGTTTCATAGACATTCTATGCCCCCTGTTGACTTCATAGCAGTGACATAATGCTCTACTTGTATACACTTAATTGGAAAAAGTAATAATTTATTTTAGTTTTATACCCTCTTTTATTCCCTTTAGGTTTATTTTCCTTTAATTTATTTTGGTGGCTATAAAATTCAGGGCTGAGTAGCAAGGGTCTAGAGCCAAGTGCTTTACACACAGACACTTTATAAACCTCTGTGCTCCATATGGCCCATGCACTCTTGGCCTGTGGTGCCTCCTACACACCCACTACTCTCCTTCCACCTGAAACATAGTGTTTAGTGAACCCATCCTTCTGAAACTTTCATACTTAGAGAAATTAGGAAAAAGAGGTGAAACTAGCCCATCCTGGAAATGAGCATTTCCACAGCTACTCTTATACCATAGCCTTGAACAAATTATTTTAAAATTTATTTTAAATCCCATGGGCAAGAGTTGGAAGTTTGCCATTAGTAGAACTCACTGAGACATCAAGTATGATTGGAACTCTTTCATTGAGTTACTTGATATTCTAAAGTAGTAAAAGCAGTTCTTAAAAGTACCTACATGACTAAAGAGAATATCTTAAACCTTTGGTTCTTCTGACTTAAGTTGTATTTTCTTCAATGTATTTTTACTTGAGTTTCTTACAAGAAACATATAATTGTTTAACACACACACACACACACACACACACACACACACACACACATTAAACTCCCTAGCACTGATTCAATTATTTTTTTCTTAACAACACAGCTTGTCAACTGTTTTACTATAGCAATGTCTCATCTCCAAAGAAAATTGCATGAAAAAGCACCGCTTCTTAAAGCCTGCCATACTGATCTATATCAGCAATGCGTGTGTTCTTTAGATGTTCTTCATGCGCAGAGAACAGGACTGCATGCCAGCCTGGGACAAAGCACCATATGTCTGGGATGAGGTGAAGGATGATAAATACACATGAGGGATGGGAGGGAAACTGTCACAGCTTGTCAGTCTTTATCCCTAGAGGAAGCTCTGGTGACAAGGGAATGATTGAAATGGCACGTTTGGGGTCCCTGGGCATGAGAAGGGGTAAACAATGACTGGGAATTCAATGACATAAACTCAAGGGAAGGGGTGGAAACAAAGCGAGCTGGGATGGGGTAGAAACACAGCTCTCTCGTAGTTGGGGGAAGATGCCAGTAAGAGACATTGATGAGAGAGATGATTAAAGGTGGCTTCACAGAGCCTTGGAATAGTGACAGATGGAAAGAGTACAATGATTGGTAAGAAAATACAGAGGAAGAAAAAAGACCTGAAATGAAGTAAACTCTTATAGGAGCAGAAATGTGGAATGACAACGTTATAAGAAAAAAAAAGAAAAGAAAAAAGAAAGAAATTAACAGATATTTCTCTGCAAACTAAAAGAGGAAATAAGAAAGGATAGTGAGGTAACCAAGTACTGTCCTTATGTAAAGAAAGCACATTTGTTCACAACTTACCTGACCTGTCAGATTGAGCTCAAATATTTCCCAATCCCTTTCTATTAGGGTTCCTAGATCTCCAGCCAGACATCACGAAATTGGGCCAGCAGAAAGAAGTTTCCTGCTCCATGGATCTAAAGACAGGCAGATAATGACAACCACCATTTATTGACAGCAAATCCTATGCTAGGTACTCTGGGCAGTCCTTAAAACCCACTTCTCAGTATCACTTAGCTACCCTATACATTAATTATTTTGTATCAATTTTTAAATGTAGAAAGTAAGGCTCGGAGAAGCTAAATAACTTTCCAAGTCACACAGTCACAGACTTTTGGAATAGATATCCAACATCCAGGCCATCTAATTATAGTTCTCTAGTCAAAAAATCTATTTACATATATGATATATATGATGCCCTAGCCACCTCCCGAAGCTGTCATTGGTCCTTGCTCCTCTAGTGGGTAAAAATTTCCTTTTTTCTTTTTTTCTTAAGAGACAAGCTCTCTCTTGCTCTGTCATCCCGAGTGGAGAGCAGTGATGGATAAACTCTTTAAAAGACACTTTCCTAAATAAGCAACTTGCAATAAGGAAATTACTAAAAGCATTCAATGGATGCCTTTTTACAAACATACGATGTACAGATTTGAACATAAAAACCTTTAGTCACATATGTTGGTTGACCTGTTTAGCAGACATGATTTTACTCCTCATTTTCTCTGAAAAGATAACAAACTCTGAGAGCTATTACTATCTTTGCTGATATGACCATATGTCCCCAAATTTGCTTCTCACCTTATCTATTTGTGTGGCCATAGGGAATCCTCTTTAGAATACAAGCTTCCTTTAGCACTGCTCTTTGATTTATGGTCCTGGAATAAGAATTGCATTTCCTATAACAGGTGCCCAGCTCCTCTTCAGGATGCACAGGTCAGCACAAACCAAATTCTGAGGCTTCTTTTTTGCTTATTAATGAAAGTATGATATTATTTTCATTAGGAACTATTCTTATATGAACACATCTTCTCCATTGTTTGGTACGTAGTCGAGTTTCAAAATAGATTATGATCTATTTCTCCTTCTCTATTTGGTTCAAAGTGAAATGTTCTCACCCCAAACCTGCATTCTCTTTGAACCTTCCTCTGAACTCCGTTTTTCAATCTACTTTGTAATTTAGTAGCAGATTCGTAACAATTAGTATAACTAACTTGCCTTAATAGCTCAATCTCCTCCAAGTATATATTCTCAAATATCCACCTGAAAAGTTCTGAAGGGGAATTTTCTAGCCAAAGCCTAAACATAATCGCACAAATTTGCAATGCCTTTCATTTAGCTAATCCTGCAAGAATTTATTGGATGCCTGTGATATGACTAATATACACTGTGATAATTTGAAGGATTAAAGTGGTGAACAGTTTAGACAACATTCCTACTCTCATAGAGCACACCATTTGCTATAAATACCAAAAAGCGACTAGACCATTACAGTACAGGGAAGTGCCCTGCTAGGAGTGTTCATCTTATTCTGCTTCGGTGAAAGTCCAGAATAAAGGGGCCTACCCAAGGCTGGAGATCAGAAGAAGGCCTCTAGTTAGAGCAACAAAACAGTGGAGTAAAGAGTTCCAGATCAGTTTGCAGCACACAAAAGTAACAAAGGTGGAAGCAAGAGGTCTTAATGGAATTGAGTAAGTTCAGCATGGAGATGTAAGAGATAATAAGGAGCTAGACGTCCAACTAAAGCCTTTGCAAACTCCTCAAGTATAACGTCCCACCCACCCCCAGAGGCGTTCAAATGGATCCTTCATGCTTATACCTGCTGAAGACAACTGGGAAAGTAGGGCTGGTCTGAGAGGAGCAGAGCTGGAGGTGGGAGGAGATGGGTCTTTGAGGGTGAACCCAAGCTAAGCAGGGGGAATCACCAAGCTGGCTTTCCTCTCTGGAAATTGGAAATGGATTGAAAGTCTTTTTTTTTTTTACACAGTGCCTTGTGCGCTTCGGTGAATATTGAATGGATTAATGATTGGATACATTCAATTTATCAAAGTTAAAACAATGTATGATAGCATTATTACTATGATAGTTTATCAATAGTAAATTAATAGGCATCAGGGAACAGAATGGAAATGTGTACAGCTCATGTTCTCAAATTAATTCTCCATTTATTGAAGGCAATAAATGGCTTAAAATCCATGGCTTAAAATTAAGTAATTCTTAGTTTCAAGCAAAATGGCAGGAACTTGATAGACATTCAATATACATTGGTTATTCATTTTTAGAAACTAACCCAATAAATTATTTTATGTACATGAGGAAATACATTTGTAAATTAGCTAGATTTAACCATTCCACATGTTTACATACTTCAAACTGTCATGTTGTATGGGATAAAAGCATACAATGTTATCTGTCGATTAAAAAAATAAATGAAAGATTGAGGTTTGAGATATGGAGGGCAATCATTTGTATCTTGAATGATTAAAAATTTTAAAAATGGTTTCAAAACTATTTTTTTAAATCCACATTTCTTAGTTTTATCAAAGTTCTTAATATACTACCACAATGGCTATAATTCTCTGAATTTTGAAAATAGTGTAAAATTTTTTTTAAATGTTCATTATAATTTTTAATTATATACAGCAAAGCTTTTTGTAGGTTTGTGAAAATTACACTATGAGCTATGAAACCTTTAAACTATAATTTAGATTTATCTACTTCTCCATTTAGAAAATAAGAAGCTAGAGTTTGGTGTCAAAGGAATAACAACAAGAAAAATACTTCAAAAGGAAAAATAATAGATATTTGCCCTTTGGAAAATTAAATGTTCCCATCATTTAACTAATAATATCTATTTATATTTTATTTTTATTAAATCTTCAAGCTAATAAGGAGATATACCTAATAAAGCAGCTAGTTAATTTGGTGGCCACATTTATAGTATTTTATTTAGCAACATGGGGAATTAAAGGGAGAAATAAGTCTATTGGCTCACTGTTTAATGTAAATTAAATATTTTTGTTTTTATGAATACAGCTTATCTTTCATGTCAACCTCATAGGGAATTAGGTAGTGCACTATTAATGAGCTCAGAGAGAAATTAATTTCAGAAACAGTGTACAGTAAATATCTAAGTGAAAAAAGTCTTTGATATTCAGAAAAACTGTAGCGATAAAGAAAAATTAACTCAATAGCGTAGTTGTTACCAAGGATATTGCACCAGGCATGATCAAATTATTATTATTATTTTGTTTCAAAACTATCCTTTGGATTTATATTATCTTCAGAAATCACCTCCTCTTTTTTTTTATCTTGCTGTGATAATATTTTATAGAAAGGTGTTCTTAAAAAGGAAAGACTATGTTGTTATAGTGTAGCAAATTCGCCTCCTCCATGACAGCAGATAAAGAAGCTGTAACTATGGCAACAGTAATGGACCAGACAGATTAGGGCCAGATTGGAGATTAGGACTCCAAGAGCAAAGAAAAGAAGTCCTGATTGGTTCTTTATTGAGACCTTATTTGAAGGCAAGTTACTGTTGAGAGAAAGAATGGAGGATTAGTAAGAACAAAATTAATTCTGCTGTATAAAATAGGAAGGCATTCCTTTGTTTAAAATGTGTCCTTTCCTTTTCATATAATGCCTGTTTAATTTGAGGTAAAGAGTCCGTGATTAATTCTATTCTGAGCTTTATCAGTGCCATCTGAGTCTAGACCAGTGCTGTGAGAAGACACTCCCTGAAGCCTGGGGAGAAGAGAGAGAAGTGCATAGTTTTGCTTGCAAACTCCCATTGCTCTACCTCTGGGCAGTCCCGGATGGGTAGAGAAGTCAACTTATTTTTGATGATGATTCCATGCATGAGTGAGGAGCTCTTGGCAAAATAGGATTTGAAAACTTCCCCCTCTGTTCTTTTAAAACTTTGTTTTCTAACATCTTGAAAATTCTCAAAAAGGTTTCTCTAAGTTACCATTAATCATATTATTTTTAAAAACATCTTCTGTAAAAAATGTATTAGGGATTCTATTTTCTTTAAACTGATAAGATGTATTTGGTATGATATTTTGAGTAAATGTGCTATCTATGATTTCAGACTGGTGTCCTGATAAAGGCAGTAATTTGTTATTTTTAAACAATAAATTCATAGAAATGAGAATGCTTGGCTAAACATTATGTGTACTTTTTTTATTTTAAAGGATTTTGCCAAATATACTACTAAGAAGGCGGTACTCCCACAAACATCAAATGACAACGTATGAGAGCACCACACCCTGGTCAATGCAAGATATTAACATTTGTTAAAGTCTTGTCACTCTGACAGGATTTATTTTAGGCTTTAATGTGTATTTCTTATATTGTTTATCAAGTTGAACCCACTTTTAAATGAGTTTATTTATTATTTTACTGATATTTTAAACATTATTTTTTATATCATAGCATTGCATATTGTCTGTTATATATTTTCCAAACACTTTTGACCAGTCTTTCCAGAAGAAACAGGACCTCAGCTCATCCAAGAAGGAGAGTAGGAGTTAGTCAGATGAATGTGATAGGCTTGCTCAGTGTGCGAGCTGCTTCTGTGAAGGCCCTAAGGAATTGCCAGTGGTTCATCATGAGGAGAGTATGTTTAATGCAAGCATCAAAAAGCCAAGGAGCCTCCACTTATGCCCCTTGAAGACAATGGCTTCATCTGTTGTTCACCACTCTCTCCTCTGCACTTAGAACAAGAATGGGCAGGTGACAGGTGCTCTGTGAACAGTTGGTGCGTGGTTAGAGCTACTGAACACTGCCTATCGTGGACACCTGCAAGCCTCTGCCCAAAGGTGAATTTTTTGCCACAGGAAAACACTAGGTCATTATTCGTGTAGGGCGATGTCCTTGGAGTCAGTCTCAGCCAATGGCAAAGGTGTCAGTAGATAAATATCCCAATGTGCTACCCTCAGGGATAGATAACTCGAGTCATGTCCTGCAATGACTGCCAGAGTCCCCAGTGGGATTGCCCTTTAGTTCCCCACAGTGATGACCACCTGGATAATTCACTCTTTATAGAGTTCCCTCCCTGCCCTGCCTCACTTCCTGACCCCCCACTGGTATTCCTGGGACCACCTCCCAGCAAAAGTATTTGCACGCAAGCCCTTTCCTGAGGCCCTATCTATAAGGTAAGCCAAACCAGGACAACTGGCCAGCAGGAGCCAGACCAGTGAGCAAATGAAGTTTGGAGTTTGCCTCGAGGTAAAGAGATATAGGGGATGAACAAGCAGTAGAGTGATAGGACCAGATTTATATTTTTATAAGCTTATTCTGGATGCTTCACTGAGAATGTATTTGAGGAAGGGGAGTTTAAGGAAGGCAGAGGAACTGGAAGACAGTTTTAATGATTTCAGTGACAGAGTATGACGGTGTGGATATAAAAGAGGGTAGATTTATGAGATGTCCAGGACGGGGAATCTAGCACGTGGTCAGGGAGGGAGAGGTGGGAATAGGGGATGCATTTTGGGTTTCTGGGCTGTACAGTTGATGGGACAGCATGGATACAGCCCAGGAGGAGAAGCGGGCTGAGAGGGAAAGAGAGAGTAATTTCGCTTCGGTGTGCTAGTCTGAGCTGCCTGTGGTGTGTCAAAGTAAATATTTTTGTCAAGCAGCTTAATATCACCCATATTTTTGAGAGAGATGCTCTGTATCCAGGCATCAATCTTTTCCCCTCCCCTTGCAACTCCGCTACAAAAGTTGACTAACTCGCTGCCAGTCTTCCATTTATTTCAAATTCTGTGCTGATCAGGAAAGCAAGGGGAAATTTTATCTACAAAGAAGTAGTCAAAGAATCTATGGAGTCAGAAATAACTTTCAACACTTTGTGACATTCTTTAAAACCTTTCTTTGTCTGTATAACTGGTATGTATTGTAAATGGATAATGTTTCTGGAACCATTAAGAAAGGAAGTAGTTTATTCTCCCCCCCAAATGGATTTTTTCTAGCCAACAGGAGTTTAGCAGTACTAGGGACTCAGCCAATCCTTGTACAAAGTAGTTGAAAGAATGGAGAATAACTTTGATAATAACTGGGGAAAAAGGTCTACAAAATCCAGTTTGAGAATTAAATGTAGACAAATGGGTACTTTTGCTTTTGGGCTAGAAATCACTGTCGAGATGAAAGACATGTTCCATAGACTTGGGGCTTAGAACAAACACGAAAAAATAGAAATCCAGCAAAGATGAATTACGATTTCGCACACACACAAGCACATTCCCCCCCAATATACACACACATATTTAATGGAAAATTCCTATTGCATATAATAAATGCCCCAAATGTTTGAAAAACCAGTTTTCTAATTGTGCATAATTCAGTTATTCCTATGGATAACAATTGTTAAATTCTGCTATCAATACAGTGATACTCTACAAACATGGTATAGTTATGTTCCTTTGTCTTGTATCATTTTTTTTCTGTCATTTCCTTTACTTCAAGGTAGTTCATGAAAACTGCTTCTACTTTTTGTTAGCTTTTGTCAACTTTTAATTTCTGCTCTGAATTTTCTGTGGTATTAAAAAATCCATAAATATGGTGTTTCAAGTTGTATCAAAAAGAGTGCAAACAGACTTTGACAGGAATAAAGTTTTGGAATAATTGCTTGGTTACCTGAGGCATTTATCAATATGTGTAAGTCCATGGCTATTTTTGTAATCTGGGGATCTCCATTGATTTGACCTATAAATTAAGGCTTTATGAACTCTGTTTCAATTTATGTACACCTACTTGTGCTGTGTTTTTTCTATTATGAAACACATCTTAACTATGAAATCAGTATTTTAAGGAATCAACATAGTTATGAATGTTTCTTAAATATAAGAAGGGGATTAACCATGTGTTTTTTTTCCTTTGTCAGAAATCAGATGACCTTACTGTTTACTAAAACTCTATGATCATATTTTTTCTAAAGTGGTAAATCTCACCCCCCCAAAAATATGCTTTATCAACTTCTGTGAAATTATGGTCCTCTCTTAGCTTTTCTTGGAACTCTCAAAAATATTGATAGGTAGTCTTTGGCAAAATAGTCACTGTAAATTTAGACTATATTTAACATATCTGAAGTCCATATTCTGAATCATAACACTATTCTTTACTTCAAATATAGATACATGCATTATTTATTTATTTGTTTATTAATTCATCCATATTCTATTCAACCCTTGCCTCATTCCAGAAAGAATTCAGGGAGATATATTATTAATTACTTAAAACAATTTGCCGCTTGTCCAAGTCATTTTCTGTTATCACTTAAAGTCATGAGAAGTATAATTTGTTTACAATATTCAATTATATTATCCACAGTTCTAAAGTAAGGTCTTTCTAGAACTCATGTGCTTATGAAAAATTCGTATTACCCAATTTCTCTCCTTGTTTCTTGCCTAAATATTTTTTTTTCTTACTGTCATGGATCCCATGAGTAATAAAAACTGGAAAAATATGGAGTGGAATCATATATGTTATTATTAGCCCCCCTTTTTAAAACTCCCCAAACCTGAACATATTAATACCTTTGATTCCAGTTACTGTGTGCTTTCCCTTGGTTTTCTTCCTTCCTTTAGAATCTGTGTGACTGTAGCATGGCAATGCTTGCTCATAGATGTCTCTGCCTTCCTGTCCAATTCCCACCCGTGGCACTGACATCTCTGACGTTCTCATCTCCTTCCTTCTTAGCTGTCCCAAGCTCCAGTGTGCTCCCTTCAGCTCCCAGAGATGTGGTCCCTGTCTTGGTTTCCAGTCGATTTGTCCGTCTGAGCTGGCGCCCACCTGCAGAAGCAAAAGGGAACATCCAAACTTTCACGGTCTTTTTCTCCAGAGAAGGTGACAACAGGTAGGTGATACTACCAATAATATTCAGCCTAACCTGCAATCTTTTTATATGTACACATGCGGTAATAACAATGGCAGATCTTGAGCAGGAACTTTGGAGATTCTGGGAAATCCCTACTGTGTGTCTTTCCTTCATCACTCAATGGAGATGAGTGGTTTGCAAATCAGGATTGTTTACAGAGTCAAGTTAAATAAGTACATAAAATAAGTTTATAAAAACTTACTTGAAAAAAGTATATAAAATAAGTTTATAAAAACTTACTTGAAAAAAGACAATCAGTGTTTTATTTCTTTGGTTTTCAAAGTGATGGGCAGAGAACAGAATTAGGCGGCATATTGCTAGAATAGGGTATAAAAGAACCACTGTACTTAGTTAATAATCCCAACTCTGTCATTGACATCATGTGATCTCAAAATCACAACATGACTTCTCTGAGGTTAATTTTACTCTTTAATATGGAGAAAATAATAATATTTACCTTGCAATATTTTTGTTAGCATTAAAGTAGGTTGCCTATATAAAGGATAGCAGAATGTCTAGTACTTAGTAGAAATTGTTAATGTGAATATAATTATTGACTAGACAAAAGTGAGATGTCTGTGTCTGGCTTCAGAATTATAGTCTTCTGGAGCTTTTTTGTCCCCAATATTTTTCCCTTAAAATGTTTTGCCATTTTAAGAATATGAAATTTGATTGGTAAGTCTAAGATAGATTCTGGGTAAGTTTATGTGGGAAGAAGCAGTGATGCATGTACTAGGCTTCTGGTCTCTCAAATTTTTGAGTGCTTCAAACACGTAATTACCTTTAGGGACTTCTCAGGATCCAAAATGGACTATATAAATAGGACTTGCATAAGTGGTATTTAGTGCAAAATGGTGCAGTATGATGACCAGGTGGTACAATACAACTCCTCAATGCTGGGTCTCAAAATGCTTTTCTTTCTACTTGACAACAGTTAATGCATATTCTTTTTAAGTTTTAGTGTGTTTTCAATTTGACCTTTCTTTAAAATGAAAAGAAAGAAATAGACATATATACACAGACATGCTCACTAAGACCATTCATTACCATTAAGAAGCAGGCATTTGTTTTAGTCTCACCTCTGCAACTATTTAACTTTGTGATTTTATGATGTCTCATAAGTTCCTTGAATCTCTGCCTGTGTAGTTGTGAAAACTGAAGATAATATTCATGATTATTACCCAATCATCTTCATGTTTTTACATGGAATTTTCTGGAGGTACCTTAGATTCTACCTGCCCAAAACCATATTCACTGTCTCCTCCTTAAGCATATATATGTATTTTTTCTCTCTTCTTGGTTTATGTTAGTACCTACCATCCAGTTGACCAAGCAAGAAACCCAAGCCATATTTTACTCCTGCCTGCCTCCCAACACTGCCATTCTTCATCAAGTCTTGTCACATCTATCTTGGCCATAGCTCAGCCATGCCACTTTATTCTATGACTTCCATCATCATTTCTCTGATCTCTGGAAATAACTTTTTACGTTTTAACCCATCCATCCTCACTGTCTGTAGTTATCTTTTTGAAATATAGTTTAGATCACTCATTCCACTGCCCAAAGATGTAAATGTTGTTAAGTTTAAATACAGTGACATTTTTATATAAAGACATATACATAAAAACTTTCAAACTCCATTTAATGGAAATCCAGCTCTGATTTATACATAAGGAGAAGTGTGGTTTTTATAACTTATAATGACTAAAAATATGCCACTTAAGTGCAAATAGCTGGATTGAAAATGGTCCAACTATTTATCAGATGTGTGACTTTTGTGTATTTAATTGTATAAAGCAGGAATAATACCTCTCTGCTCGAATGAATAAAAAGAAGATAAATTCCACCTCTCAGGATTGTTATGAGAACTAAATGTTGGAATTTGGGTAAAGCATTCAGGGCAGTCGACATGCACAGGCAGAATGGAGAGTCTCGGAGTAGTGTGAGTTGGGAGACAATGTGGAAAAGAGGCAGAAAATAAGGTTCAAAGGAGAGGAGGATGAGGAGGAGGCAGAGGAGGAGGAGAAGTTGTTGAAGTTGCCATGTTTGAGCAAAATATTGATTTTCATAACTGTTCACAGTTGCCTGCTTAGAATACTATTTTGTCCTTTCCTCTTCTATTAAAATCTTTCTTATCTTTCAAGCCCAAGCATGGATCCTCCATAGACCCTTGGTTACTCACTCCCATAGCCATAACATGGACCTTGACAACACCAATCACTGCAACTTCTCTATTATCTCAGTTTTACAAATTATATTCTTGCCTCTCTCTCCAGACTGTTCTCTCTCTATCTTCCATTTAGGACTTTTACACAAATTTTTGATTCCACAGGGACCTAAAATTCATTAATCCTATGGATGTTCTCACTCTCTCTCATCCTTCCTGTTTTCCTTCACTCATTTAACAGCTAAATTTCCATTATCGAAAACACTTGCTAACATACATTAATGTTTTGCTGGCTTATTTCATTTCACATTGCATGCTTAGCAAATCCAACTCAAGTAAATGTAGCTTTAGACATACTATATACTTGTACTCTTGTAGATAAATATAGCTGGAGGAAAAGGTACAAGAAGGCTGACTCCTCTCACTTTGAATTCATAGCTACTAATCTCATGTTGCCCATTAATGCCACTGGCAATTATACTGCATTTATCAATCCGCCTCTTTTTCACACATGTTCCTAATGATATTTCATGCCTTTCCTCTCTTCTCAGATCTCCAATAACTTCCCTATTTCCCTCAATCTTAGTTGACCTTGCTGCTGATTTCCTGGAAAATCAGAAGGGAAATTCTACATGCTTTCACATCTGAATTATTTACCCAAGTGTGTCTTTAAGCATACAATCTGTCTGTCCTCAAATTTCTATAAAAGAACCGCCTGCACTCTTACCTAAAGCCAAACATTTACTTGTGCACTAAATTCCTTCCTTTCTTGCAACATAAAAGAACAAATATTCAGCCATTCTTTCTTTCTCCTGAATTTTCAATTTCTTCCACTCAGGGGGATCATGTCTAGCAGCATGTAGGCATACAGTTACATCTCCTTTAGCAACCAACTCTCCTTCAATCCCACTTCCTTCTCCTCTACCACTCCATTCTCAGTTCCCTTCTATAGCAACATTCCTTGAATTGTCTAACCTCACTCCAATATCTCATCTCCTATTGCAATAATGATTTTGTTCCTAGAACTTTATTGCAACTGCTCTGACAAGCAGGTTACCCATGACCTCCATGTTGCTAAACCCCATACCTAATTTATGGTACTCACATTACTTGGAAGATTAGCAAATTTTGTCACATTTGACCAATGGCCCAAAGTCATTCTTTACTGAGTTTCTATTACCTACATTATCCTGGTTATACTCTAACCCCTCTGGCCACTCATGTTCAGGCTCTTTTGCCTGATCTGTGAATATTGAATTGCTCAGGGCTCAGAACTTGGGGTTCTCTTCTCATCCACTTCATGACTTTATATTCTGTCAATATGCCAGTGTCTTCCAAATTTGTGTCTCTGGCCCTAACTTTTTACCTGCAACCAGCTTCCTGCTTGATTTCTCAACGTCAGTATCCCGTGGGCATCTAAAACTTAAGATAATACCAAATACCTGTTTTCTTTCAACCCTAATCCCTCCCCAATACTTTATCATTCCAGAGTTTTGCCCATAGCATTGAAATATTCATATTTCTCTTTAATCAGGTCAAAATCTTTGGAATAATTCTTAACTCCTCTCTTGTTGTACCCCATAACAAATCCATCATCAAGTCTTGGCAGTACCATCAAAATACATCCTGACTCCGTGAAATGATATGATACCTGGAATTTGCTATAAAATAATACAAAAGGCAGTCTATGATTTTATATTTTAGGCTGAATGATGAGAATAAAGACATTCATTCTATTATTCTGTCTAGCTTTATATTGCTTAATTTATATAACAAAAATCAAATAAATAAATGAAAATAAAACATGTACTTAATCCTGCCACTTCTTAGCCCCACCTTTAAGCACAAGCAAATCTCATCTGAACTATGACAATTACATTCCAAGTCTAGACTAAACCTAGAAGCTGGAGTAAACCTTTTAAAACATGAGTTAGATTGTGTAATTTCCCTGCTTCAAAACTCTCCAGTGACTCCCTGTCTCATTCAGAAAATTAGCAGAAAAACTTGCTGCTTTGGTCCATTGATACCTCACTAACCTCATCTTTTACTATTCTTACTATTCTTTTATTTGTTCCCTCCTTTCTGATCTCACTGGCTTTCCTGTGCTTCTTCAATATGCCAAGAATCCTCTTCCCTTGAGACCTTGGCCCTCACTGTTTAGTCTGTCTAGAATGTTCCGTAACTTCCACTAAATCTTTGCTGCATTGTTATCTTGTCATGGAGATCTTTCCTGACTCCTAGCTCTATGTCTTTTTCACTCTTATTTTTCTCCATCACTGCCAATACCTTCTACTTACTAATTTTGTTTCCTTAATCCTCTTTCTTTCTACCAGAATATAAGCTTCATGTGGATAGGGCTATTTTTTTTTCTCCTTTATTTGTTGAACTATTCTCAGCACCTTGAGCAATGCCTAATCTCTAGTAGACACTCCCTAAATATTTGCTGAAGTCCTGACTGAAGTGTCAACTACTAAGTGAAACTTTAGTCCACAGTGCTCCAAGACAGAAGTCATCAGTTTCTCCTTTATCTTGCCTCTTCATTTTGATTACATTACTCTTAGGACCATTGCCACCTTTAGTCCTGTTTGGTATTTGGTTGAGTACATGTGTATTTCCCTCCCTGGTGATTGAAACTAGGTCTTATTCACAATCCTATGCCAAGTGTCCAGGACCATGCCTGTGTACTAGAAATGATATGGTAAAGGTGGCAGAGAGACAGATGTGATATTTGTGATAGATTTTTCCTTAATAAAATAAATCATGTTACTGAGGAGGATGAGTAAGCTGACTACAGTTTTATAAAAAAGTTTTTTAATTGCAAAAGAATAAGAGTTGATATTAAAATTTGATTGCAATATCCCCATTCATTTTGTCTTTTCTAGCTCTCAACTAGAGCAAACATATGCCATATGTCTCTGAGTGGTTAGCTGTGATGTTTGCTCATGTAAGTTTATTTAGCTCCTTAACACAATAGCTTTCTAAAGGTACTGGATTTAACATTTACTTCAGATTAGCAATAACTTTGTCAGGCAAATTGCCCCAGCTCGGATGATCATTAATCCATCTGACTGGTTAATGGTGTCAATAATGCAAATGCCATATTTAACATTTTTTTTTATCCAGCTCCTTGGGGTGCTTTTATTCCATAAGTTAGAGAGGAGCATACATTCCAAAACCTGAACACAAGAATTCAAAGTGAACTATTTGCTTTACGGATACCCAGCTACCCCTCCTTGTACCTAAGAATCATTAAAACTAAAAGTGCACTTTGAGATCTTAGTCTAACTTGCTACTACTTAAACATTCAGGGACACTTGCTCAGGGGAGGGGGGATCCTCAAGCCTAAGGCTGTAGATTCAGCATCAACTGTGATAACAAGCATTCACTGGGCACTGACTGTGCCAGACACCAGGGTAAGCATCTTACATGAATTATCTTTTTTTTAAATCCTCATAATAAAACATTATCCAGATGAGACTTAAAGAAGTTTACATGTTATACAGCTAGTAAGTAGAAGAACCAGTATTTAATGCAGACCTGAGTCCAAAGCAGGTGTTCCCGATCCCTTTCCCACCTTGCTCCATTAGTGGATTAACCTAGAAAAGAACTAAGCATTCTTGATATTTATAGAATTATGACACTCCTTTCTTTTATACGTTTCTTTCCAATAATTTTCTGATTCAATGGCTGAGTTGACTTGTGCCATTTATTAACCATTATTAAAACATACTAGTTTTATGAAGTAAAAAGGTGAAGTTTTTATATGTAAAAGAACATTATGCCTCCAATTCAATAATGTAAACGTGCTTATGGATTGCGACACAGTATAGCTAAAAGGTTAAGGCTCTGTGGCTGTGGAACTGAACCACCTGGGTTTGAGTCCTGGTTCAGAATTTTACCTACCTTGTGCCAATTACTGGTGGCTTTTTATTTCTCATGTAGCATAAGAATAGCACCTGATGTGTGAGGTGATGAGTATTAAATGGATTCAAGAAAAAATGCCTAAAACAGTTGTTCTTTGCCTGGTCCACTGAAAGCACTCAATTCTTATGAGTGAGTGCCATGTACAAATCATTGTGTGAACTGTAAATTAACATAACTGAAATCCAGGGGTGTTTTCTAACTCTTATTTAGAAGGTACTTTATTACTTTCACAAGCATTAACCCATTTGATCCTCAGATAAGGTAGTTATGATAATTTTTGTTTTATAGATGAGCATACCTCACTCTATTCAGAAAGACTAAAAAATGCTGCCTAAAAAATTACACAAGTAGCAAATATTAGAACCAGGATTTATATGCAAGGTTTCTAGTCCAGTGATCTTTTCACTGTGCCACACAATGTAAAAGATATTTTCCTAAAAGAGCTATGTATAAAGTACGGTAGGAGTTCAGATGAGAGAATTAAAACCCTTTTATGGGCATCATACAGTTTAATCCTCATAATAACACTGTAAGGTGGGCAGATAAGGGACTGGTATCTTCATTTTGCAAGTGAAGCAGAGAAGGCTCCAAGATAGCCCCTGACTTGCTCAAGGTCACACGCTATTCTGTGGAAGAACAAAGGCTGGGCTAGGTCTTCCAACTTGCAGCAATGTATGCTTTATGTTGCTTTATGCTGCCTCAGAGAACCTCTGCTCACTGCTCAGGATTAGAGACCAGCTTTTTACGATTGACATAGAGAATTCATTTTAGAATTTACTGTGCACTACATTTTCAACATGGTGCTTACATATTCTCTCCCTGCTCTCCAGAGTTGAAGACTCTGGGGGTGATGGAGATTTCTACCCATGAGGGAGTATATGTGATAGAGAGAGAACAAGATTCAGAATGCAAAGCACCACACTCTGGTTGTGGCTTAAAGTTAGTCTTCCTCTCAGAGCCTCAGTCTACTTCTCTGTAAAATGCAAACCCTTCCCCTCTACTTCCAAATGGACTTAACTCATCACATGAGAGAAAAGTGATTTCATTCTTCCAAAGGACTTAATACATATTGAGAAATGAAACAAGCCATCTATAAATGTCACATATAAATGAACAACCAGTTACTCATTGACACAACAAATATTGAATGTGAGTTCACTGTGTGTCCAGCACTATATTGGAAATAGTAGAGAACTCAGCAGTTTTTCTGGAAGAAGTTTAATTTTCTTGGTATTATCATACCTACCAATGCATATATAACTACACACTGAGTTAAGAGCTCTAGTGGAAAGAAACATGCTTCTGGTAGAGAATTGAAGAAATCTGTACATGGCATCTATGCTGTAATTAGATTTTACATTTGGAAAAGATGCCAGGCTGGAGAATGAGATTTAGACCAGGGCTCAGCCAGGTGGGTGCCAGAAGCCATTTGGCAGGCTTTTGCAGAAGACCAGGCAAGAGATGACCATGGCTTGGGCCAAGAGTGTGTTAGTGAGGATATGGAGCAGTGAGGATAAACTTGAGAGATATTCAAGGGGCAAATTGACAGAACCAGGTGATATATTATTCATGAATGGTAAGGGAGAGGAATTGGCAAGTATAGTCCCTGGCATATTTCAGTGGAGGGATGGTGGTACAATTCACAAAGATTAGGGTGCTGGAAAAGGCCCAGGTTTGAGAATGAAGATCACAAATTCAGTTTCAGACAAGTTGTGTTTGAGATACCTTTACAACATTCAAGTGGGAATGTCAAGAAAGGCCTTGCAAATAGAAATCTGGTGCTCAGAGGAGAAGTTTAATGCAGAGATATATCAGGAATCTGTCAATATATGGATGGTCACTGCAGCTACACAAGGATAAGATTCCCCACTGGGAAAAAACAGAATGAGAAGAGGGCCCAGAACTAAGTTATAATTATTGTGTGGACAGAGGCTGAAAGTAAACAAAATAAATAATTTGAGACCAAAACATGTTTCCCTACAAAAGTATAGCTTTTTATTTGCTGTTACAGTAGTTATTTGCTATGTAACTAGTCTTTTGAATGTATACTAGATGCTGAGGCAGAGATTATATTAAAGCAAATTTTTAAATATCTGTTCTGAGTTCTATCCTTTTTAAGAAGTCAAGAAAAAAATTTTAACCAAAATTTAGCGAAAATACTTCTGACTAAGAAGACAATCTCTAATCCCTATTATATTTTATCTAGCAGTGAATCATCTCAAACCCTTCTTTTCCTCTAAGATAGTACTGTTTCCAAAATCTATTGTTCTAGTGTGATACAGAACATGCCATTTGGGTGGTTGTTTTGCTATCACTTTGAGCCCTATTCTATTAAACACCATATTTTAGTTTTAAAATCTTGTCATTGCTATTACATTCTTACATTCACTAAAGAAATAAAAATGAAAGCGAGCATATAAAAAGGAGATTCTAAAAATCTTTCCATTAAGAATAACATAACTAACTCTTTCCTTACAAAGGAACATTACTGTAACTCTCTGTGATACAACTAATTAGATATTTGACACCTCAAAATAGCATTTGTTGCTCAACTCACAGTTGTAACTAAATAGTAACACACTGATGCACTTAGGCGAGATAATAAGTATTTACTTAAAATGTATGCTAGAGACTTGTTACAAATGATCCACTAAGAAGCAGGATCATTTTTAATCAGTAAACTCCACTTCTGAAATGTAAAAACAGAAGTACTGAATTCAGCTACAACACACACACACACACACGTGCAGTGAGAAATAAAGAGAGCAAAAGACAGAGCCAGAGAGAGAGAGAGAGAGAGAGAGATGATTTTCTATTCCCAGTAAAGCATATTAAAGTAGTAAGGCTTCTTTGAGTAGATCCCATTTTCTCAGTTTTCAAATAATGAAATCAAGACCTAGAAAGGTGAAGTGACATGCCAAGGATGACCCAAGTAAATTGAGATGAAAAATGGAATAGAATCCAACTCTCTAGGCATTTCTAACATCACACTATGTGGAGATTTTATGTAATTATTCTCTTAAAATGTTCACATTTATTTATGCATTCATTTAAAAATTATGAGCCCCAGCAACATAGCTATTTTTTATACTCAGCGGATGTATATCCTGAGTGTGAATAAAATATGAATAGAATATAGCTTCTCTTTTAAAATAATTTACAATTGCATACAAGAGACAGGCATATCCATTAATACAATGTGAAATGTGCTACTTTATACTAGATGTATAAACTGAGAGCAAAGAAAACAGAGAACATTTAATGCTTCTGGAATGGGACACGGTGGTGGGAATGCTTCAGGCAGAAGATTTCATTTGAATTGGGTTCAAATTAGATTTCATTTGAAACAAGCTTTTGCCAAACTGAGAAGTGTGAGTTGGAGAAAGTAACTCCAGGACAATTGAAATGAAACTAAACAAAATAGAGGAGGACAGACTGAGAAAAGGCAGAGAGGCAGACATGGTGTCTTTGGGTCTTGTTCCAAGGGAGTGAGGTTAGATTAACCATAGAATGACAGCCAGCACAAGGTTGTGGGAATGGCATTAACAGCTTCTGTACTTTTGTGAGTAAAAATAGGAAACTGGGAAGACTAATGACAAAACATTAGGAAAAGCTAATATCTTGATGCAATACATTTGAAGCACAAACTAGAGCAGGGACCAGTTCTGGGCGCGGGAGAATATAACCTAACCAGAGTTAGGTTTCAGTGCAATGCACACAAGGGTGTATTCTATACCACCATGCTTGGCTTTATGCCTCAAAATGTGTCAGTGCTTAAGAAGGGTTACACTGATCTCAGCAAAGCAGTAGCATTCTTGTAACTGGGTCAGAGTGCATGCTGTTGGAACATAAACAGTTATTTTCCAAGATACCTTAACCAGGTAACCCAAAATATCTAAAACAAGACTTCACAGGAAATAAATGCTTTATGTTTTATTGGGTTTTTTTTTTTTTGAATTTTGAATTATTTTGAGTACATAGTAGTTGTATAGGTTGATAGGATAAGAAATACTTCTTCTTAACTAACTCTTTGTAGTTTCCTTATAAAGGTCAAAGAGAGCAAGTTGCCTACAGTTTTCTCAGCCAGCAGAAAGAGTCAGACTTTGTATATTTGATGCTCTTTGTGGATTTTCAATGAGTGAATTTACAGTGAATGGATTCTAGAAGGCACAGGTGACTTGTGCCCTTTACTTCAGTGAGCTTATTCTGAATTTGCCTGAACCCCACACTACCAACTCAGAGTTAAGGGAGAAGAAGTGATATGAAGGAGCTTTGTCTGGCAATATATCTGCTGTGACTGACCATGGCTCTGAGTTCTGTGTATTTGAAGGGTAATTGTGTCTTAGTATTCCTAGCAGAAACCTTTGTTGAGAGGCAGGAGGCCTGGGTCCCTGCTGCCTTCTTGGGGTAGTTGGCACAGTGACAGGTAGAAACCCCAACATAGAAACTGGGCAGATTTTCACAGCCACTGTTCTCTTTTCTTCCGATCCCAGTGTGCTTATCTTCCCATTTACAGAGCCTAGACTAGAGTGAGAAGAGAGAACATCCTTAATTACTAACTGCTTCCAAGTGGCGATGATGGAGATTTTAACTACTTTAAGTGACTGGTGTTGTTCTATCGTGGGACCAGAGAAACTCAGCATAATAAACTGCTCCTCCAAACTCAGATGTTACTCCTCCTTGGGAAGTGGTTTGTGATGTTCTGTTTATAGCTATTAGAGTCTAAAAAAGGTGATCAAAAACCTCCTGGGATCGTTAGCTGAACAAATCTGTGATGGACAACATGGCAGGAAATGCCATTTTCCCAGAATGCTTTTGCATCCCTTTAGCAGTTTGATGTCACCCCAGTAGGACGCAGGGAAGCAAAACAGCAGGTTGGCGGCAGAAGCTCAGACACCAGTGGGGACATCAGATATCACAGGGCTGTTGAGCTGTGCTGTGGAGCTCAAGGAACTTCTATTCCTTCTGGAGTCTGCCAGTAAAGACCCAGCCCCTTTTGTGTTAACTTATCTCTGCAAACAAAATTAATATGATAGAAAATATCAATAAAGGTTTTTTGTGGCAGTTTCCAAGATCAGTGAAACCTATTTATATAGTTTTTCCTTATGATTTTACCTCTCAATTTTTCTCCTCAGATTCCCACTTCTAAATATTTTGTGCAAAAGTGCCCTTCTTAGAATCAAGAGCATTTATTTCTTATGAAGTTGTGGTGGTATTTTGTTGTTATAATAAAATAACAGTGGCGACAACCATTTATTGAAGACTGCATTGAGTACCAAGAGCCATGCTTAGTGCTTTGTATGTTTTATATGCAGCATCTCATTTAACTCTTTCAGATACTGTGCCATAAACATTTTTATAGCACCTCTGTTGCATTTGAGAAAGCTGGAGCTCAGATAAGTTAATGTGAAGGCCAAGAATGACCAAGCCCCATGACTTACTGCAGTCCTAAATCCACTCCATAGTAGTCTACATAGCATTGTGACGCAAACTCACTTTGACACTATAAACAGATTTCTGAAGAGTGGCACATAAAATTTAAATGTTTAGATTATAGCATTGTTTAAAATCATTAAGAACCTACATTGAAGAAACTCACGGTCAACCCAGGGCAGTACCAGCACATCATGGTTAGAGGAAGAGCCATAGAGTTGTCTTGAAGGTACATTTGCAGAACAAGCTCAGTGTGTTTGCTTAGATCGTATTTTACAGATCAATACCATCAGAGCGCTTTCTAAAGACACTTTATTCACATTTTATATAAGAATGAGGAAATATCAATTGTTTATGTCAATGAATGTGTTTTTCTTGACTATTTTTAATTTGGGATACTTTTTGGAGGCCGATGGAGATTATAAAACCTAAAATTCTCTTCCCTATTATAAAGTCCAGCATCCTCTTTTACATGTTAAGTGATATTTTCATTATGTGATCTTTGACATTCTTACCTGGGCATGTCCAGATTTCCTTGCCTCTTTTTCCTTTGAAGAATGCCTGTTCAAAAGGTGGTGGCCAGCATGACCTGAACACAGTTATTTCATCCAAATTATTTAGTTCTTATAAGAATAATGTCAATTATGAATGTGTCTTTACTTAGAGATACCCAAGACGTTTGATATGCAAATCTGACCTTTGACAACAGTGTTGCCTGAAAGCCTAGATAAGGCTCTATGAAATGACTCATAACAGATTTTAGACAAACTCATTCCCTGAGTAGTTTCTAAACAAGGCACATTGTTCCTTCTTCCCTTTTAGGACCTCATGTCTTCTACCCAAAGTTCCCATGATCCAAATAGGTCCCTTGTTTTTCCAATGTCATTGAATGATATCAATACCGTATTTAGAGAAGGAAGCTCCAGATTTCATTAACTGTGATCTCCGCTACCTGTGAGTCCTTCAATACTGGATTTACAAGAGGAAGCTCCAGATTTCATTAACTATGATATCTATTACCTGTGAGTCCTCTGAATCAATCATAGTGTTTCTCTAAATCTCACTCTGTATCTGTAATGATAATAAAACCATCCTATCTATATCAAAGTGTTATATGAGGCATTATATATAACAATTTTCTGCTAGAAGACAATAATTAAAGAAGATGGAAAATTCCCTATATCTATGTGCTTAATCTCTTAGAGCTACATACAGCAAGGCATACAATTTGATTACGATGGTGTTCTTTCAAAAAGCAACTTGCTGGCCTAAGTTAGTTTGGTAGACTAGGAGAAGTGTGATATGTGCTGTATGGGAGCATTATCTGATGCTTCCTACCTTCACCTACTTTAGGTTACTATTGAATCCTATCCAGATCCCTCCCTTGTTAGAAGTCAATTCAACCTTCCAGCAACTTAACACTGCATATGTAAAAGAATTTCTAAACTTCTGGCTATATCTATATTCTTACAGGGTGTTTTTTCTCTATTGTGCAAAATATAGATTGTAGAATATTTACAATTTTAACAAGATTTAAGTGTAAAGTTCTGTGGTATTAAGTGCTACCGTCGCCACCATCTGTATGCAGAACTTTTTCATCTTCTCCAACTAAAATGCTATACCCATTAAACACCACATTCCCATTCTCACCCACCCACCCCCAGCCCCTGGCAACCACTCAGGATGAATATTTTAATTACAGCCAATTAAATACCCTTGGTATATGCAGGGTATTTGTTCCAAGACCACCTGCCTATTACACACTGGCCTATTACCGAATGTATGCATACTAAAATCCCCCAGTCTCCCCTGGGGAACCCTCCTGTAAGAAAAGTCAACCCTCAGTATATGCAGGTTTTGTATTCCATGAATACTGTATTTTCCATCTGCATTTGGTTGAAAAAGAAAGCACGTAAAAGTGGACCAGTGCAGTTCAAACCCGTGATGTTCAAAGGTCAAGTACTAACATACTAAAATAGTGCCAATGGCTGTAACAAATAAGCCCTAAAATATATAATGGCTCAAAGCTATTTTTGACTCTGTAAGGTATAAAAAGGATGTTCCTGATTGATAGCTGATGTGTTTTATAACTCTTCTCCTGAATTCTTGCAAATTTTGACCCTTCTTTCATCAATATATGGCTTCCAAGGTCGCTATGCTTATCTACTCCATGCCAACAGGTGAAGAAAGGGACATGGACGATTACCCATGTGTACTTTCTCTGGGGCCAGGTCTGGAATTGGCACACATCACATACACTCAAACTCATTGATTACACTCAGTCACATTGTCACAAAGGAAGGCTTGGAAGTATAGTCTACCACATGAAGAAGAAGAAATTTGGGGTTTGAGGATGAGCCAGACAGTCTCTGCCATATCAGCCATATTACCAGTGTACTTATGCCCAGGAATCACCATTCGTGCACTTAAGAACTTTTGTTTTTATTTTTCTTCTTGAAATCCTAATTTTCCCAGGTAGAAAAACCATTGCACTTTAAATATCTCCAAAAGCAAAACAAAACTGAATGGCAAAATTAAAATGTACATACAATTTTGCTTAGAGGGAAGAGATATTATCTAGAAATGGAAACCTTAGGAAACAATTCACAATCTCAGGAGTTCCTTCTTCACTTAGTTTAATCAATCATATTGTAGGGGACAATGAGGATATCTAGAATATCTAGAAGGTCTAGAATCGTTATGTGTTTTTAAAGAATATTCCAATAGTTATCATTTCTTAAATGTCAGCATTCATTTCTATAGGGTTTTTCTTCTGTTAATATGCACTGTAAACCCCATGATGATCAGCCTCTTAATTCATTTGTTTGCAACACTGAGGAAGTTTGTAATTGGTAAATGTATGGAACACATGAAGATGTGGCTTGAAAAGCAAGGCAAGCAGACGTGTGTTAGTTTCTCTTCACGGGAAAGGAATCTGCTTCCTTTCACTAATTGCACTTAAAGTAACCACAGGAGCTCAAGCTCCATACATAAAAACACTTAGCATCTGCGTTTTCTTTTCATACAATGAAAGAAAATACATAAATGCATTTGTTGGCAATACTGACAAAGACCAATTTGTAGAATAATTGAAACCTTGATTTCTGTCATTAGCCGGATGTTTACAAAATGCATCTTCCTGTCTACATCCCAGATGTTTCTTCCTATTTTAATAGCTCTTTGTTTGTTATGAGTTTTGAATTCTAAATTGTAAAGTGTCAAGGAAAAAAGACGTTAGTTTGCAAGTTTCATGGAGAATGATATAAGCTTAAACTCCCCAAAAACCTTGCAATATTTATTTTTAGGTCCTTTGAGTTGGTTTATTTCCCAGAGTAAGCCTCAGAGGTCTTGTATTGTGTTCTAGCATCAACGTTAAATGAGTTAGCAACCTTTTCGTTTACCTCACTACTCTGGCACATCAAGCAAAAGTTTTGGCTAAAAGTATTCATTTTGGAATAATCTTTCTTTGCAACTTTGATTTCCCAGGGAACGAGCATTGAATACAACCCAACCTGGGTCTCTTCAGCTCACTGTGGGAAACCTGAAGCCAGAAGCCATGTACACCTTCCGTGTTGTGGCGTACAACGAGTGGGGACCAGGAGAGAGTTCTCAGCCCATCAAGGTGGCTACTCAGCCTGAATGTGAGTATGGAAAGGGAAGGGCAGTATTTAGAAAGTATTTATTTTCTTCTGCAATGCCCTTGAATCCATTCATAGAACTTTTACGAAGTGACAAAATGGAAGAAAGATTTTTTTTAAAGCACTTACATATGTAACTTCTTTCAATTTTAAGGATTTTTAAAAGTAAAATAACCTTTTAACAGAAGGGCCTCCTCACGTAGGCACTGTTTCCATAATGGCAAATGAACAACCGTAAAGGCCAAATCCATCCATCCAGTCTACATATTCATTTTCTAAGAAAGCGATTGACTCTGCCTAATAGTATTTCATCATCATCATCATCATCATCATCATCATGGGTTTCAGCCTCCTCCACTGATTTTTAAAATTTTTGGAGTTTTTTTATGACAAGTGTAACATCAAAGGTAAAAGAACAATGGCATGGACCTTCTAAACACAGGGACTTATTTAAAACTTGAATATGTGCTACATGTACTTAAGAAGCTACCAAAAGTAAACCAAGACTGGAGGATTGTAGGAGATAACCTCTATTGAGCAATCTCACTGTCCTCTAACTTGGAACAGTGTTGTCAAGCTACTTAATCACAAAGTAAAGCAGCTGAATGTTCTTTGACCATGTTATAATTCAATGATTTCTTACTTTTATAAAGGAAGAACTCCAAAATTATATATTTGAAAAAATGTTTTTTTGCCCCTTATAAAATTTTGTTTCCTTGTGAATTTCTAAATTTTTTATTTTTAAAAATTGTCTACTAATGAGTCATTTGCCACTTTATTTTGTCTAAAATTTGAAAAAATTATAATCTAAAATCTGAAAGCAGTGAATGGCTACTTGTAACAAACTGCCTTATTTTAGACACCTAATTGCATCTACTTCCTTTTTCTTAAATTTATAATGCTATTTTGTTTGCATTCTTCTTTGTTTTATGTAAAACTGTATTTAACTTCAAAATCACCTGACATACCTTTGGAAGAAGGTGAAGCAAAGATTAGAAATCGTTTAATCAATAAATGTGAGAGAATGGTCTTTGTAGGATTGGATTATTTAAATCACCATGTTAAAGAAGAGAGAACAGGAGATGCAGTCTGGGCACTGGTTTGTGCTCTAATCTTGACAAAATCTCCATTCTTTCTTCTACTTGGCCAAGGCTACAGAGACAAGATGACAACAAATGCAAATAAAGCATTAATTGGGGAGAGGGAAGAAGGCTAAGCCACACAAGTAGTGCAAACAAATGTTTGCTTCAAAGAGATAAAACCTCACATGGCAACTTCAAAAGCATAGTAATGTTCAGGTTTCAGATAATTATTAGGAAATGCAAGCTCTCAGGCAGGACCAGCTACATAATTTGCAGGACCCAGTGCAAAATGAAAATGCAGGAGCACCTTGTTAAAAATTATTAAGAATTACAGGAGAGCTATAAGCAGAATATTAAGTCACTCTCCATGTAGGGTTCTTCTATGTATGAGGCCGTGTGCAACATCACCAGTGATATATGCCCATGAAGCTGGTTGTGATCCCAGGTGTCTATCCTTGAGAATGTTTCGTTGCTGTATGGGTTTGAATCACTAGATAATGCCAATTTTCACTCCACAATGGCTATATTAACATTCGAGCCATGCATTTCTTCATAGACTTATTCTTCAAAGATCATATATAATCAATAACTTTTATGAATATTTGGTATTTTAAATCAATAATGTTTGGTCAAAAATATATATTTTAATGGTATATGCCATTTTATGTACAGACCAACAGTTTAAAAAAATTTTTTTAAATCTATAAAGAAAAATTCTTATTCTATTTTCTAATATGGAATCTTAAACTTTAAAAGCATGTTGATTTTCTAAAGATTAGATTATACGCAAAAAAAGATTCAATTTCCATGAACTATCTGAATTCTTCTCCACCTAATTCTAAAATTATCCTACAATTGTTTTAATGTACATTTCAGGACTGCTTGGCCATGATTATATTGCATTCCAGATCAAAATCCCGGTTATTCAGCCTTGTTTTCTAAGAATGGCCAACATTTTTTTTCTTTGATAAATATTATTGCTTCTAAGCATCCAACTTAAAAAAAAAAAAAAAAATCCATTTCCA
>VSMD01045347.1:0-33355 GCA_008750895.1 Mirza zaza
GTCCAATATCAAATTGGTGGAGCAGGGGCGCGTACCAGCGCTCTCTCTGCGCCTGCCCTCCAATCCCCGAGCCCAGGTCGGCGCTGGGATGCCAAGTCAGCGCTGGAATGCGGAGGCGGAGCGGTGCGGAGGCGGGAGCGGTGCGGAGGGGCAGAGGGAGGGGGGTCCTAATGGATCAAGGAGTCTAACTTAGCGCACTCTGGCCTCTCAGTGCTGTCCCAAACCTCCTCTATATCCAAAGTCAAAGCCTCCTTCTGTGTAAGCTCCCCTTAGCCTTGACCTGGGAGTGTTCTGCAGGGAGATGCCCGAGCGGGCTCTGGTTCCTGCTGCGCGGAGAGGGGTTGCTGGGCTCGGACCCTCCCCCTCCTTAAACTGTCGCTGCCGTGTGCTCTGGAGAACTCAGTGTTCCCTCTCTATTCTCCTCTCCACGCGGCTTTGTCCCACGCTGCCACTTCTCACCAACTTCAGGTACCTCCCGGCCTGCGTGGGAGTGGAGCTCGGTGCGGGAGGGGGTGTTGCTCAGCTCCAGGTAGGGCTGGCGCCACTGGCAGCCGGCAGCGGCTTAAACGGCGCCTCGCTCCCTCCCTGCTGTGTGCCTCCGAATCCCCGATTTTTACGGAAGAATAATCGATTCACCTTTGCTTTAGGCTGTAAATGGTCTTATCCCTCCGATTCCCGGTGGATGTCTGCAGGCTTGCGAAGCTGGTCCTGTGGAAGTGCGGATCGCTCGCTGTGGCTATCCGCTTTCTTCACTTTTCGCTCTGGGAGCAGAGAGCCAGGAGGGCACCCCTACTCCGCCATGTTGGAACCCCCCGAGCTCTTTTTTTTCTTCTCGAAAAGTTCAGAGCAAAAACCTCAGTTGTTAATGCAAATTTGTTGATCTTTCTAAGTTGGTCCAGATACCATTAGAATGTTATATATTTGTAATTTAAAAGAAAATGAAATGCCAAATCCAGATTGTTCCTTTGGGCTGGCCATTAATTTAGGCACAGTGTTTCGGATTACAATACCAAACTTCTCTACCATATGAATTACAACAGTGACTATGTCTTAAAGCTCATCTAGGCAAGTCTCATCTTAAAAACAAAATGTCTCCTGTAGAGAAGTCCCACAGCAAGATCCCTGGGTATGAAGGTTATAGTGATAAAAGATCATCAATTAAAAAATAAAATTTAAAGTAGCCTCATCCATATTAGTATACAGATAGAACAGCCAGGAGACTATTGACTAATTTGAAATCAAACATACCTCCAATTTCTATTAATAAACATTTTTATGAAAGGCTTTGATGATGGCTACCTTTTCTATTTTGTCAGCTGGTGTGAGAGTCTAATAAAAAATTACAATCACAACTTACTCTATAAAATAACAACTTGATCTTTTAAACACATGGAGTGTCACCTAATTATTTTTTTAATCATTAAAGTGATCCATGCATTCCTTTCTCAACCTGTTTTTCATCATTAAAGTGGTTGGTACTTGTTAATTGGCCATACTTTGCCTTAGTCTCCCATTTACTTTTAGGATTTATTAACAATATCTTGGAGACCTACCACATCGTATTGCAAAAGGCTCATTGTGGTCAAGCTTGCCTTTGAAAAAGCCCTGGGGGTGGTGGTTGGGAACAAACAAGCCAACAACCTCAGACCCAAATCCAGCCATCTGTGCTATTTGATGGGGCGTTCCTGACTCTGAGCATTAGTCCTGGCTGAGAGTTACCACAGAGTACAATTGTTTATGCTGTGCCACAGTGTAAAGCAGACAATACCACACAATCAAAGCCTTCACACTCAAACAGACATCACATTCCGTAATTATATTTGTCTGACAGATTATTATAATTGTACATGGCAGGTAGTGTAAAGCAGCTCCTTTTTACAGCCTAAATAATGTGGCATATTCTGCATACTCTAAATCAACCTTGCAGAAGGTAAATTATGAAAGCTAAATGCACGTTGAGTGTTTTTATTTACTCTTTCAGTTAGCATCTTATGTGGTGCTAGACAGCAAAAGAGCATTACCTTATTTTGCCTGGTACCATTTCATTTAACACTTTGTTGTGCAAAGTTTCTTTCTGGCTGACAGCTTCTTTTATTTTGGCATACTCAGGGCAACTCCAGTGATGATTATAGGTAATGCTTTTTCCCACACCCAGATTGACCAGATCAGCCTGTGCTAAGTCAGCATAAGGATAAATTACATTTCTTAAAAAAAAGAAAAGCTAAATTATGAACCCAATTCTATAGGTCACTTTTTGATGAGAATAAACCAACTTGAGGAAATAGTGATTCAGTTGTTTGCAGACTCTAAGAACTGTCTTTCTGAACTTTTTGGAGTAAGGAATATATCTTGTGGTAAGAAACATCTAGTTTTCGCTAAGGCTGATTTTTCTTTCCTTCCAAGCACTTGAGAGGATTAACATTTCTCTACAACTTTGCAGTTAGATGGGACTGTGTTGGCTAGTTTTTGCAGCTGGTTGTGAGTGGAAGTGACAAAGCACTAATAAGTATTTACTGATGTGAGACCCTCTAGAACCCTCTTACTCTGCTGGTGACTGAGGATGCTGCAAGTTCCAGAAGGAGCAGCTATAAGAAGGTAGTGCTTGTCAGCTTTAGTCCCTGAGTAACTAAAGCCAAGCCCCTGCTAGCTGGCTTCAGAGAGTACAGTGAATGAGAAACAAACCTTTGTTGTGTTAAGTCACTGAGATTTAGGATTGTAATTTGTTACTTCAGCATAATTTAGCCTATCCTGACTGATACATGACTCTTGAATATTTTATTTGTTTATGGCAGCCACCTTTTACATTAAATTTGAGAATATCATATCAATTTGTCATAGTTTCTATGCTATGATTCTTCTGTTTCAAAATATACATGATAAAAGCTACCATACATTGAGTGCTTGATAAGTGCTGGCATTGTATGTCTTTACGTACATTTTGGCAATCCTCATAAAAATTTACAAAATAAGATAATTCAGGCTACAGCAGATAAGTGATCTCCCAAGTTCACATAGGAGTGCTGTCCAAAACCAGTTCTGTCTAGCTCTAAAATCTATACTTACTCCATTTTACCATACTGGCTAATGTTATTTATGACTTAAAACACTGAAATGGATGGGATTAGACTATACATATATAAAAAGTAAAGATTTCTATATTTCTCAACATTTTATAGTATTCTATTTATTTATTGCCTGGTTGATATGGGAGGGGGGTTAAATGCTATATAAAGCTAATCTTAAATAGCAAAGCACTGAGTCTTCAGAATCTGTTATTCTAAGAAGAAGGCATGAAACAGATATAAATGCATTCAAATAGAATCTTAGGGCCGAGTGGTGGCTCACACCTGTAATCCTAGCACTCTGAGAGGCCAAGGCGGGAGGATCACTTGAAGTCAAGAGTTCGAGACCAGCCTGAGGAAAAGCAAGACCCCCTTCTCTACCAAAAATGTAAAAAGTTAGCTGGGCGTGGTGGCACATGCCTATAGTCCCAGCTACTTGGGAGGCTGAAGCAGGAGGATTGCGTGAGCCCAGGAGTTTGAGGTTGGTGTGAGCTAGGCTAACACTACGGCACTCTATCCTGGGCGACAGAGCAAAACTCTGTCTCAAAAAAAACAAATAAAACCTTAGGCTGATGTTTCAAATGATTGATCCAAATGTGAAATTTTGTCAGGTGTATCCATGAACTTCTTGAATGTACTCTTAAGATTGAGCTCTCTTGTGATTTGTATTGCTATGGTTTCTTTCTAATTTAGTCTTTAGATCTCTCTCTTGGGAGTGGCCATAAGCCAAGATGGCTGCTCTCTAGGAGTGCCTTGACTGTGGGCAAATTAAGTTCAAGTGAGACAGCATGATGTTGTGAAATCAAAATGTGTAAAACAGAAGACATTTACAATTCCCAAGGTCCCAGAGAGGTTAGTAGTGCTGATAGGAGGTGGATGGGACATTTAGAGGTGGCAGGGAGCCCAACCAATGAGGAGGGGGTAGAGATAAAAAGCTTTCCCAAACTGCCAAGTGCTTTTTTATGAGCCCTGCATCTGACCTCATCTGATTAGATTAGTGATGGACCCTTAATTCAAGGGAGGTCAGTTTATAGGTAGCTAGTCACTTTGACTTTGGTTTTTCTGGAAAATATAATCTGGGCCAATTAGATTCATTTCTTGGAGTCAAGGATTAGAAAGTTGAAAAACTAAGCTAGTATTTATGCTAACTAAAGTGGCAGAATTTATCTGGTTCCCTGACATTTGTTGAAAAGCAAGTATTAAAAACTTCATCATCTAGAAACTTCTGGTAATGTGGAATTACCAAGGTAATATAAAGTCAGGGAAAAGATGTTTTTACTGAAAGGAGAAAGCTTTGAGATGGAGCAAAAACGTTTCATGGACTATACAGGAGCAACTGAATATTCTGTGAAGCATCAGATCCCATTACGAAGACAAACTCTATTGCTTTGGGACATGGGGTCTGCTAAAATATTACTAGAACCAGAGAAACAACTTAGAAAGTGGGCCAGGAAGGGATCAAAGCAGATACTCAGGTCTGTGACTTTTGGTAGAAAGAGAACAATCTGGTAGCATATAATTGTACTGTAAACTAAAATAAAATCTGAACCCCCACCCCCTACAGCTGACCCTCTTTTAGCCAACAGGACCCCAGATAAAGCTAAGTTGCTGGCCATAGGAAGGGAGCTCAGACATACCTCTCCATGGCTCTCCCTTCTTGGAGATACCTTTTTTTTTAAGTCATTAAGAAGTATAAGGCTACACAAGACAAAGCTTAAACCACACTTGCAGGCCATCAATTTACTTAACAGACAACTTGAGTTTTGATAAATGTCTATTGGCTTGTCCCTGATTAATAGACATCCTTATCTTAAGTTAAAACTTCCAAGCCTTTAGACAGAGCTTCATTTCTTTAACCAATTGCAAATCAAAGGATCTTTAAACTCACCTATAATCTGTAAAGCCCCCTCCACTTTAAGGTGTCTTGCTTTTTCAGACCAAATCAATATACACCCTCCACATACTGACTTAGGATCTAACTTGTAGTTCTTGTCTCCATGAATGTATAAAACCAAACTGAAACCCAGCTGCTGTGAGCACATTTTCTCAGGATCTCTTTAGGCCATGTGCTCTGGGCTGGTCACACATATTTGGATCAGAATAAACCTCTTTATATTATTTTACAGAGTTTGGGTCTTTTTCCATTAACAATACTTATAGATCGAACTTTTCTTTTTTTTTCTTGATGCTTTGAAAATTTGACTTTGACCTAAGTGTAAAGATTAAATAATATGTAGAAAAATTATATATTGATGTTATAAATTATAGACAGTTACCTTTTATATGTGTTTGATTCAAATATATTTTATCACCTGCTTTAAAAATTATCTACATAAATGAAGAAAAATTGATAGTTTCTCACATTTGGTTTGGTAATCCACCAAAGAAAGCTTGTTACATAGAGGTATGGGGGAATTTTACTGGATTGAGAACCATAAAAATCAGGGTTCTGGGCTCAGTGCTGCCTAGAACTTTCAGTATGAACTTGATAGTTATTAATTTCTTCATTCATATATGCATTCAATTGTAGATCTCCCTCAAGACACTATTAACTCTAAGATTTTAGGCATATTACTTAATATCTACTTTCTCAGTTGTTAAAAGAGGATAATAATATCACTTATCTTTTGGGATTGTTGTATTAAGTATATAAATGCATTTAGAGCAGTACTTGACACGGAATAGGGATTAGACTAGGGCTGGGACTGGGGTGCAGCAAGAGAGGTACCTAGAGTGGGAAATTTAAGGAGGGACTTGCACAACCCTGAGAATGAGCACCTCTTTAAATTTTATTCCCTAGGTGCTTCTATCTTATTCTAATCCTGCTCCTGGTTGAGCTATTATTATTCATTCCTTTATGTATACTTTGTTGTGAAAAGGCATAAAGAGGGTTTTGGTATGCTCACAAATGTGGGGATAATTAGAGCTTCTACCCTCTAGTTTTTGTGAGGATCATACGAGATAATTCACATAAAGAGTCTCACATGGTGTGTGGCACATAGTAGATAATAAATGTGAGCTTTCGCGGTAAAAGAGGGTGATGGACTAGGTAACCTGTAATGTCATCTTCCAACTCTAAAAATCTATATTCTCAGTTAAACCTATCCAGTTAAAATGTTGTAATTATTGATAGCTGCCTTGGAGAAAGGTGGCGCCAACATTTAGCAATATGACTCTGTGGGGGTGGGATCATTATAAAATAGAGAGAAAACACGTTCTCAGTCTTTAGGGGCTCACAGTCAGGCTGAAAAAAGGCAGGTGAATAAGTAAGACATATTCTCATACATATGTAACAACACTATCTATATCCAAATACACTTTCCATGGGGAATGGCATGCTGTTGAGATGGAGCTCTTTGGAAAGCTGCTTTTCCTTCCAACCAGTCAGGGAAGATTTTGAGGCCAGCTTGTTCTTTGAAGTACTTAGTAGCAGAAGGCCATTATTTAGTCTGATGGAAGTGTGAGAGGGTGTTTGAAGGCTGGGAGATAGAATGGGTGGAGCCTTAGGTTTAGAGCTGAATCAATGAAGAACTGAGAAGGTAAAGGCAGACATAAAGTAAAACGATTGGATAAAGGAACACAGGCTTGCATGAGGACACACAAGGGAGGTATTGGATGGATCTTGATGGATAGGTCTTAAAATGTCATGAGGGAGGTGATGGGGCCTTTAAAGATAATTAATGCAACCGTTCATTAGCTCATCTCATTTATCAAGATGAGCCTCTTGCATAACTGATATATCTAAGGTCACAGAAGTATAGGACTGCTGAAAACCCTGGGGATTTGGCCTCGACTGGTACAATTACTTTTGTCAAGAGAGATTCGTTAGAATTTCTTGTCATCTATTGATCAGTCAACAAACTCAGCAAGGCTCTTATGCCACTCAAAAGAAGAGTGACGCCTTTATACAACATAAATTAAGTACTGGTTCTGATATTTGAGGAAAACGGAGGAAAAATGTAAACATTTCTTTGTGGTTTTGGCTTTGAAGTAAAGATATATGCAATGTAGATTCTGAAATATTTCTGCCTTGGCATATGGCACATTGCAAGTTATACAATAGGTGCTCAATAAGCATTTGTTGAATGCAGCAATAAATAAATGAAAAATGTCTTTGGATTAGGTGGAAGTAATTGTGCAGTGCTTCTTAAGTGTGTATATTATTTCATATATTTATTCTAAGGATGATGTTGCAGAGACAAGTAGAGATATATATGAAATGCCCTTATAGACATATAGAAGAAAAATGTTAATTGATGTATATGGAGTTATTTTGAGGAGTTTTATTTTGAGGTGTGTGTGTGTGTGTGTGTTATACATCCTTAAAATTAAGTAGAAGTCAATGGGAAAGTTTGAGTCACTAAATTCCCAAAGAGTCAGAGCCTTTAAGAGAGGTGCCAAATGTCTTGTGAGGAGTGGTGGATGGACAGGCTTTGGTATTCAAAAAGAACTTGCTGTAAGTTCATTACTGTCTTAGGTTGTGGAGGCACTGAATGTTCAACTATAGGCAGCATAGTGTTCCTTAATGAAATATATAACTATTAAAGTATTACTGTAGTTGGAGAATATGTAATCATATGAAACAATATTAAGACACTAAGTGAAAAAAGCAATTTAAAAGCCAGTATGTGCCAGATGACTTATTAAAATGTCCAATAAAAATAAAAAAAGAAAAAAAAGTATAAATCTGTTGGTGAAGCCAATAAAAATAAAATATGCATAGAAGAGGGCTAGAATAGTAAGATCTAAAATCAATAATAACAAGGATCATTTCTGATAGAACCATAGGTTTTTTTTTCCATACTTGTATGTATTTTCCAAATTTTTTACAATGAACTCATATTTTAAAAAATGCTATTAAGTTATTTCTTAAAATAGAGACCCAAAAGCACCCACTGAGATTGGATACATTATTCTCTCTCTCTTTTTTTAAAATTTATTTTTTTGAGATGAGGTTTCAGTATGTTGCCCAAGCTGGTCTCGAACTCCTGGGTTTGAGTAATCCTTCTGCCTCGGCCTCCCAAGTAGGTGAGATTTCAGGGGTGCACTACCACACCCAGTTTCTCTTTGTTTCCATATTGAACTCAGTGTCAACCTCCAGCTGCCTATGCCAATGATTCTCCCTCTTGCTTATGCAAGGAATCTATATCTCTTGCTATTTTAATACAGCCCTACCTCACTTAACTCTGGATTTTACTTCATAATCCAGATTCATGAACTAGATACCACATCTGCTTTCTGGTACCTGAGCATATTTCTGGTTCATGAATATTCATAGTATAGCTCATGGCTGTCTCTCTCTGTCCCACAGCCTGCAATAGCACATGGGCAGCTTCTGGAACGATAAGGTCACACGGCCCGTGATAATAGTACCCTCGTTGATGGATGGGATAAAAGACAGGAAGGCTCAGAGAGAAGACTATTATAAGGATCCGAACTGACCAGTGCCTGAAGAAAGGTCAAATTAGGCTACTTAGCATTTAAAAAAAAATGATTTGATTTGTTTGCTTAATACAGTGTAAGTACCACTGTCAATACATATAGTGTTTTAACATTGTGAGCTTATTAAAACAGTAAATCTGTGGAGAACATTCAAATCTTCACACAATTATGCTTGAACCTAATGTACAAGTGAAAATAGGCAATGGTAATAACATCATACAACATTGGAGACAATTTCTCAGCCTACAGGTACAAAAAAACCATTACTGATTGCCCAAGCTTTGTGCCAGCTCCTTTTTATCTGTCTGCTTGCTGTTTTTCATTCAAATTATAACACCTTTTCCTGTAAGATAAATTAACAGGTTTTTTTCCTCCTAGTTTTAAGTTTAGATCATTTGAAAAGCTTAACATAAAGTAGAGTCATTAGGCTTTGGTAACAGGCCAAATTTAGGCAAAGCTGATACAAAAATACTCCATGTAAAATAAAAATTCAAATATGGGAGGCATGCGTGGAGCTGCCTGATTGCTGTATTTATGAGGGCTTGCAGGTTTGTTTTAATTTCTTCCTGCATTCATAAATCCCTGGTTTTTTTTCATTTTCTGCAGTTCTCTTACTGTGAGGGTTTGTATTTGGCTTTCACCTTCCCTTCCTGGTCCTTTTTAAATGAGGAAATTAATTTTTTCTTCTTATCACTCATTAGAAGATTTTTTTTTGAAAGGTCAAGTGTGTCCTCTATTCTTGAGTAACCATTAATTGATCTAGGGCAGACATTGCATCTTCTTGGTTTTGAAGAGAGATAGATGAGCATCTTGGTTTGGATGTATAGTGTGGAGGACACAGTAGAAGAAAATTGCTAAATAATGACAATCTAGAGCCCACAGCTTTTTAGTTGAGAGGCACAAAGCCCCACAAACAGGCATTGCCTTTAAAATGTATCCAGCTGGGGAACAAGGGAGGCAAATGTTATCCTAGTGGAGGACATCCCAGTACTTTTCCTGATGTCGTTGTTGGATATGTTGCTATTTCCCTTTATTAAAGTTGTAAGAGATCCATCTGTGAATTAAATTAAATTAAACCGATTATTAAATATTTACTATGTGCATTGCTGTTCTACTTCATGAGTAAAAAGAGAAAAAAAAAAGAAAAAAGAGAAGAAAAGAAATATTTACTGTGTGCAATAATTGAGGATGTGTATATAAAAGGAAGATGCACAGTCCTGCTTTCAAAGTATTTCTAATCTTTCAAAGTATTTCTAATCTAATGCCATACCATTATATAGGACTTTACAGATTTATTTATCTGATCCTCACAATAATCCTAAAATGCACGTAAAGCAGATATAATGATTTTTGATTTATAGAGGATAAAACTGGGTCTCAGAGAAGGTAAGTTGTTTAGGATCACACAGTTAGTTAAGTGGCAAAGTTGGGACCTGCTGTCAAATTGACGTCATCAGTTAGCTTAAGGGTTCTCACCTTTAAGCTAGGATTAGACGATGGGGTGGGGTAGGATTAGACGATGTTTAAGTGCTCATTGCTGGTGACTTCAGGGTTTAGATCGCTATCTTCCCCTCTGTATGTACTGTGGGGGAAGTTGAAGTGAAGTGGGTGGGAGGGGCAGTCTCCTAAATATAAATATTTGAATACATACATATGCATTTTCTCAGGTGTTTTTACTATTCCTGCTCTACACAGCTGACTCTACCAGTTACACGTGATCACGTGAAGGATTGATTCAGGGAGTTCCCAAGACTAAATACAAAGAGAGAGAAGCTCAACCATATTTTTCTTCTGAGTGCCACCAGTGGCTAGCCTTTTGACTTTAGGCAAGTGTCACCATCTCTCTCAGGTTCAGTTTTCTGATCTATAAAATGCAGATAAAATACCTACCTCACTGGGTGGCTGTGGGGACTAAATGAGAAAACGGATGTATGTGCCCAGCTTACTGCTTGCGACAGCAGCGGCCCTGGACAAAGAGGAGTTCACCTCCTCTTCTTTAAATTCTAAACAAGTGAAATTTCCCTAATTCTGAGAAAACTTTATACCCTTTCCCAGCTTAGCAGAGATGTCTTGTCTCCTCACCTGCAGGGTTCTGTCCTTTAAGCCCTCTTTTAGAAATTATCCCCCCTAAAATGTCTCCATGTTACTCTCTGTGAGATTTCATTTTGTCCTTTCGGAATTCTACTAGGATTTCCCACTTCTCCTACTCTTGCTCTCACTCCACTTCGTTGGGGGTTGCGTTCTGCCTTACCTCCCTCCCATTTGCCAACCTGTCTTTACATCCCCGCAATACCTGGCATGGCCCCTTGCTTCTGTTAGCTTCTGAGCAAATTTGGGGTGGACTGAATTTAAGACTCTTGGTGTTCCCTTCGAGTTTAGCATGGAGGCCCCTAAGTTAGTTCCCTTGAGTTGGGCACTTGCTCCAATCACTTGGGATTTTTTTTTCTAATCTGTAACAAGTTACACTAATCGGATTTAAAACTGACTGAACACTTTTATTATAGCCTGCCAGAGGTATGCATTAAAATTTAACACTGTTTCCTCTTTGAACAGAAAGAAAGTACTTATGGTGTGATTATATAGGATTAGAATTTTTCATTAAAAAGGGTTTTAAACACTTCGGCAAGTAAAAGGCAGAATCCTATTTAATGAGTTTTTAAAGGTAGTGAAAATAAGCAAAGTTTAACAGAACCATTTTTCCTCCCCTAACATAAAGCCTCTCTTTCACTGCGCTGTACTGTGCACATATCACGGCCTTACGATTTATAAAGGGTTGGTATTTGCACAGAGCAACAGAAGACAGAGCCTGTTATGCAACGAAGGAGAGATTATACAGAAATCTAAGAGCAGATCAGAATGCTTCACAGCCTTGAGTTTGGATAACATCTGAATGATAAAGTGATTTTATAAACTCCACACTTTGAACTGAGGAAGGTACTTTATGATCTGTGATCATCTTAAGAGGCTTACAGCCAGCATTCATGACGAAAGTTAAAGGTCCGGGGATTTGAAGGCGGTTATTGAGGTTTGAAGTCATCTGTCAATGTGGCTCACAGTGGCGGATGGGTGACTGGGGCCTTCCCGTGGGGCATGGTTCTTATGGAGGTTGGCAGATGTGGTGACATCTAATACTGCCCCAGTCGCCACGTGCAAATGCAGAAGCTGCAGAATACAAAGCCCAGGCCTCTGAAAACAGGAAATCTAGCCAAAATATTTAACCAAGTAATTTTATCACTGCCTTTGAAATGGCCACGGTATGCATTTTAGTTGGGTTCAGGAGCACACGTATATCAAATAAAGGGCTTGGGTTGAAATAAATCTACCTCAGATCTGTTTACCCAGCAAGATCTGAAGAGTCAATTTTCTAGGCATTTCTGAAAGAGGAGTTGTTGGAATTGGAGCAAGGCAGCTCAGTGGCAATAGCTTCAGCTTTCTCTGATGTGGACTTTGATAGGAACAGAGTGGCTATTGGAAATGTTGTGTGTACATTCTCATTTATGGCTAATTAGAAGTATTTTTGTGACTGGATTTGGGGAACTGTGTCACGGGTGTCAGCACACTGCAGTGCACAGTTAATAAGAATTGGCACTAAAGTCGCATGTATCATCCTTGGAAGCAAACTTTGATGAAGACACAGTTTCAGAATTGTTGTGTATACATTCTCATTTATAACTAATTAAAAGCATTTTTTATCTGGTATCTAGGAAATGTGACATGGATGTCAGCAAAATGTGCTATACTAACAGTTGCATCTCAATTAAGAATAAAAGATCACTAACATGAACTTTCATGCTTCTTGAAGAACTGGGTGACCAGAAAGCTGGGAAGAGAATCCTTCAGGCCAGGCAGGACACACTAGGTCAGGGGGAAGTTTGCTAGGCCTACCCTCTCCCACTGGCAACCAAGTGGAACCTTTGAAACTGTTTTGTTCTTTTCTTCTCCTACTTTCCTCCTACTCTTCCTCCTTGTCTCTCTCCCCTACCCTTCACCCTGCTTTCTTCCCTCTCTTCCTCTCTCTCTCCCTCCTTTCTTCCTTCTTCTTCTTTTTTTCCTTCTTTTTTCTGGAAGTAGAAGCTGCCTTACCTGCAGGAGTAGAATGGCTATGTGCAAATGGTCATCCAGGCCATGACAACAATGGGGCATATCTTCTCTCCCTGTCTAACTAAAGGTTGCAGCATCTAAGCCCTTCAATTTTTTCCTTTATATAATCAATTATAAAGAAATTATCACAGCTAACCTTTATATAGCATTTACTATGTGCCAGGCACCATTATGAAAGCTTTTCCTGTATTTCCCATTTAATTTTCTTAACAGCCCAATGAACTACATTAGGTACCTATTACAGATAGGTACTACATTACTATCTCCATTTAACACCTAGGGAAACTGGAGCCCAAAGAAATGAAATAACTTTCCCAAGGTCACACGACTGTAAGTGACACAGCCAAAATTTATATGTGGTCATCTGGCTCCAGAGTCGTTAATCTTAACCATTACGCAAAACTGTCTCTTTAGTTTCAGTTTTGTTTTTATATTTATTGCTTTAATATTTTTCTATTATATAATTATTCATATTGTAAAATTTAAAACAAGAAAAGTATGAGGAAGGAAGTAAATCCTACCTGAAATTCCATATCCTAGACTTAATCACCATTAGCACGTGGATGACTGTCCTTCCTTTGTCATACTGTGTTTCCCCGAAAATAAGACAGGGTCTTATATTTATTTTTCCTCAAGAAGACACCCTAGGGCTAATTTTCAGGGGATGTGTTATTTTTCCCTCTAAGCCTTAGCTTGCAGCACGCACAGGATGGCTGAGACCTGACATGGGGAGCCGACCTTGTTGGTGGGGCTGCCCGCACCTTTCCGGTCACCTCTGTGATAGTAGCTGTCATGATGGGGCAGATGAGAAGGGCTGCTCGTCTTCTTTACTGCTCCATGAAGAAATGCATGGGTTATGCAGATACGCTGTGTAGCCTCGCCCATCACTAGGTTTTATTTTTGGGGTAAGGCTTATATTGCACAAATGCTTAGAAATCCTGCTAGGGCTTATTTTATGGATAGGTCTTATTTTTGGGGAAACACGGTAGGTATATATTCATGTATGTGTGATTTTATGTGACTGAAATCATATTATCATGTCATACATGTGGTATTTTTTTTGGAGGTGATGAATATGTTTATTACTTTGATTATAGTGATAGTATCGTGTGCATATGTCCAAGTTCACTAAATTTTATATATAAAATATGTGCAATTTTTGAGGACCTCATTTTCTTTGTTTTTCTAACCTCCTCCCCTCTATGCTTATATCCCCAACCATGTTTAATGTATTCTTTTAAAGTTTATATATAATTAAAATTAAGTGCTTGTATATACAAATTTATAAAAAAGTATATTTATATATAGATATGGGACATTTTGCTTTTCTTACCCAACAGTATGTCCTGGAAATTTCTCACATCAACTGACTTGATTTATCTCACTCTTCCTAATGATTGTATATTTCATTGCATGGTTAATCCTACATACTCTTGCAATAAAATTTTGCCTACTTAATACTGCCATTTAAATAGTGTTTTAGCCTGGTTTTCCTCCTATAGCAGAGCGTGAGACAAAGGCTTACATGGGCACAATTCATTAGGGAAGTGACCCCAAGCATGAGAAGTGAGGGCTTGGGGAAGTGAAACAGTAGGCAGAAAAGTCCATGCAAACGTGCTTTGCTGGGTTGGTCCTTGCTGTGGGCCATCGGGTTCCCTGTCGGAGGAGCCTTAGGAGTAAGCCTCAAAACGCTGTGGCCAAGAGTGGAAGGAGAGAGAACCTCATCTCCAGTCCTCATATCCTTGGCCAAGACTTGCTCTATGGGCGGTCCGGCCGTGCCTTGGCAGGCTGCGCATGCGTGGGCCTAGGGAGGGCATGGAGGAGCCCACGAGGGAGGCAAGTGGGGCTGGTGCAGCCGAGGCATATGTGGTCAGGCTTCACATGTGCCAGGCTGGTTGCTACAACAATGGCTGGAGTAAAAAGAAGACTGAAAAAAAAATGAAGCATCAGATACAAAGAGTAACACCTCTGGCTTTCCTCATCTTGGGGATCCACGGTTTTTATGCAAGGGACAAGCACTTAACCCTTTGCTATGACAATAGCAATGTTAATAATGTACCTCGTCATAAGCACCCGCCCTATAGCAGATGCTCTATGCGCAACATCCCCAGTCTTTATGGCAATGACATGGGTAGATATTTTACATAGGAGTTAAGGGAAGCTCAGGGAGATTATGAGGGAGACACCATTTGTACCGTGTGTATTCCCAGTGATTGGCACAGTGCCTGGCGCTTGGAGGATATTTAGTCTACATTTTTAAGGTAATCTTGTGAAAGTGACTTGCACCAAGTCACACACCCAATACATGGCAAGTCTGGGAATCAAAGCCCAAACCTCCAAAGCCTAGGTGTCTTTTACTACACCAGGGGTCTCACTCTCCCTTATTTCTCTTAGGTTGCTTTTTATTTATCTCATGTCCATGAAACTATATTATAGATTTACAAATAAACTGTGCATACTCAAAAACTGTACATTATGTTTCCAAAATATACTGTCTTCTCACAGTCATTTTAATTACAGTAATACATTAAAACACATGTAGTTAAATAGAAGAATGAAATTATATTTGGAAACTGTTAACTAAAAGAGCTTACCTTTACGTCTTTCACCATAATTGTTAGGCCTTCCAATAAATAATGTGTTTTCTTATCCACCTGGGAGCAGGGCTTTCTATGTGTTTCTTCTGAAACTAAGAGATTTACGTTCTGGCTATTGAAAATAATGTGGTTAACTGAGGAAATTAAAGGGAAAAATAAAGCGTGGGCTCAGTGTGCTTAGCTTAGGCCTGGGTTCCAACTGGTCCCTGAATTATGAGTTGCTAATATCCTAAAGGATTAATCTTTCATTAACAATGTGTAATCAGTTGGGAAGATTTGCTCCACAGGACAGCACAGTAGTGACTGTCTTGTAAAAATGGTCTGAAGTCACAAATTAAGAGTTATTTGGAGAATGCAGCGTGCTCTTCCCTATGGATGAACGCATTGAGTTGGGCTATACAGAGCAGCATTCTACCCATGAATGCAGAGTTTAAGTCCAGGAGCCTGAAAAGCCGAAGGGATCTACCCAGGCACCTATGTGCCTCTGTTATCTACTGCTGCATAATCTGCTGCCACAAAACAGCTACCATTTTATTAGATCTCACAATTTTCTGGGTCAGAAATTCAGGCAAATCTGTTCCACATGCTTTAATTGGCATCACGTGGTAGCATTTGGCTAGTGTCCGCTCTGGTCTGGAGGTTTCAAGACAGCTTTACTGACATATCTGGTCCCTTGGCAGGCTAGGATGCGCTCCTCTTCCGCTCCGTGTTTCCAAGAACTGACAAGGGACTTCCAGGGTCTTAAGGTCTGGGCTCATAAATGGGCTCAACATTGCTTCCACTGTAATCTATTGCTGGGATCTGACCCACGCCAGATCCAAAGGTAGAGGACAGAGATCCCACCTGTTGACATGAGGTATGTCAAAGAATTTGGCACTGTCTTTACTCTGCCTTAATCTACTCTTTCCCCCACTGTTAAGATACAAGCAGAGGGAAGAAAGAATATGTCAGGAAAAGTAGCCCCAGAGAAATTCCTTTTCTGGCCTGTCTCAGGCTGGAGGGAGAAGTGTAGAACTCATGTATTTATGTAAGCTCAAGGAGTGTATTTAACCTGGGAGATAAAATGTCCAAGTATACTTCTCTGAGCCTCCTGTTGTATCAGCCTCTGCAATTTTGAAAGACAGAGAGCTGAGATTTTCCAAGGCGAAAAAGCTGTGAGCCATTTCTTTAACCTGACAGGCCGTGTTGCCCCTTTGTGGCACCTTCCAGGCAGCTGGCAAGCAGGAATGTGGCCACAGAGCTTCAGGAAGAGCTTCCCACCACAAAGCGGGAACATGCTGAGCTGCATCATCCAAGGAGGAATTGTTTCCAGGTGTGGGGAGAGAGGCCCAGTAGCACAGGATAAAAATACCAGTTACCTTCTTCTCAAGAGAGTAGATGGAATTTGGGGATGAATTCTATTTTGGTTCAAGATCAGTTTGTATCAAAACGTAACAACAAAAAATATTAATTTAAGCCAAAGATGTCATCTCAGCATGACTGGTGCAAAAACATCATTTCCCAATTTTCAGATACAGCGTTCCTTATGGCATTAGGATCTATAATAGAATGTGGGCTCTAGAGGTCAGATTGCTTGGGTTGAATTCCAAACTTCTGAAGTTACAGCAGTGTGATCTCTCGGTTCCGTCATCTGTGAAATGGGGTTACAACTAGTACTACTATTAATAAATACTCTCTTCATAGGACTGATAGAAGGATTATATGAGACGACACCTAGAAAACCCTTAGTACTATGCCTGATGCTTATTAAGTGTCCAATGCATAGAAATAAATGTCAGCTTTTATCACCATTATTATGCCAACAATCCCCATCCTGCTGGTGGAACGCAAGGGCACTGGGGGCTTGGAAGAAAGGGAGGGGCTGAAATTCAAGTAAGACTTCTCATTCCTCTCTCTCTGGTTATATGCACTGGGGTATAATGCGATCTATAAACTCTTCTGTCTGTTGACATGCCAGCGAATGATATGTCTCTCTGATCTACTTGGGTTTTCAAGCTTAATGTAAGGGCCCAGGTGCTGGAGGCTCAGAGCAGAGAGAGAGAGCTGGGGGCTGGGGGCTGTCCTGGCCTTTGCAAACCACTGCATACTCTAATAAATAAAGCATTCACTCAGAGAGTCTGAGAGCTGGGGAGCCGCATTGCGTGCAAATCCAGATCAGTGGCTGAGCTTCTTCCACGTTGAAGTTAATCATAACTGACATGTTAGAGTAAAACTACTTTATAAAATCAATATTAAATTTACAACCTTTGACATCATGGGACATCAAAGATAAAGGGGAAATAAGCCTTGGAATAAACAGTCTTCCAGCTATGCCGGCTGCTCAAGGAGATGGGGAGATGTGGGAAACCAAGAGCCCAAATCATACACTGTTAGTTTTGTTTTTGTACCAGCATCTCAACATCAATACAAACATTAAAAAAACATCACACAGGCGTTTACACACAGAGAAGAAAGGGAAGCAACAAGGAGAGCTCCATTAAACTAACAGACCCCCCGGAATCATCTAGAGTTCTAGGACTAGAGTCTGTCTTCGACAGTGAGGCTTGATTTCCCTGGGTGGTGGGGTGCTGCAATCGTGGGGCAGACATCACTTTGGGAGGCTGCCAGATCCCCTGCTGAAGACCCGAGCCTGTCTGACCAGGATCCATGCGCTAATGAAAGTCTGCTGCTCTCTTCTAGGTCTCCCTGCATTCAAATATAGCAAATATAGCAGAAGGGGACCAGTGGGAGCAGAGTAAAACCACCAGGGTTACCACAAGGTGAGAGAATGTGTTTTTCCAAGTGCTCCTAAGGGGGTGCTGACTCAGCTGCTTATGTCTAGGGTGGGATTCTTCCCTCTGGAAAGGGGACTTTAATTTCGACCTACAGAGGCAGAATTAGCTTTGTCATACCATGTGGACTTGGTCTGGGGCAGAAGACCCTGCTGCATCCAGCGTGGGCAGGATAGTGGAGGACTTTCTAAGTCCCTTGCATCCAGAAGCATTTGTCCCAAGGACTAGTCGGAAAGGCGTGTCACCCCTGTGGCGGGTCTGAGCACCTGGAGTTCATTAGATAAATTAGCAAGTGCTCTAGGAGAGGTGGAGCGGGGGAAGGACAAGCCAGGCTGCTTCACTGGTTTAAATAGACTCTTCCCTAGGAAGTTCTATAGTTCTTTTGGAAAAGCAGCTTGAATTGATGCCCTGGCTCAACTACACTCACTGTTGTGAGTCTGAACTTACCAAAATTGATGTTTAATTCAGTGTTTCCATCCAAGAAACCTTTAAGGTAAACAGCAGCAATTCCATTCTTACTCCCTACCCTCGCCCCCCACCTCTGGGGTTTCCTGTCTCCCATGTAACCCTCTAAAGAGACTGATTTGAACTTCCATGCTTTGTGGCCATTAGAGGTCACAGTGACATTTTTGCCTAGGCCTTTTGGATTTTGTATGGTTATATGAGCATAGACAGGCACACTAAGACCAAACCTATCAGTAGCATTTAGTTTTTATCTGCTTTCTGAATGCAAAACAAAACATCAGTAAGTTTCTCCATTTAAAATTCTATAGAGAAACCAGCTCAGCCTAAGGAAGCAGGTGAAAGACTAGGAAATGTGCAGTTGTTGGCAGCTCTTGTTGGTGTGTGTGTAAGTGTGTGGGAGACTGAAGTGCAATGATTGAGAAAAACAAATGCTTACTGGAGCTGGTCTGTACAGAATGTGAAAAATTACCTCAAGTATATAAAGTGATTTTGTTCCTTTGTTTAGGATGTAAATTCCATGAGTTCTCAGAATAGTATCTAGCACATACTAATTATTATTAGTTATTTTTGGTGAATAAATGAATTAGAGTTCGCTAGATAAATTGGGGAAGGAAGCAAATACTTGTTTAGGGCTTAATCTGTGCCAGGCACTATGGGAGGCCCTCTACTTATGCTTTCTTTCAGTACTTCTGCATTGGTTTTTTATTGTGGCTATAACAAATCACAAACTTAGTAGCTTAAAACAACAAAAATTTTTAATCTTTCAGTTATGCAGGTCAGAAGTTCAATGTGGGTTTCACTAGGCAAAAATCAAGGTGTCATCAGGGCTGTGTTCCTTCCTGGAACTCTATAGGAGACTTTGTTCCCTTGCCTTTCTGAGCTCTGGGAGGACACCCGCATTCTTCAGCCTCCTACCGGCCTCCTACCTTCTTCAAAGCCAGCCATGGTAGGTTGAGTCCTTATGCTGCCATCTCTCCGCTTCTTATTCCATTGTCGTATCTCTTCAAAACCACGCTCTGGAATGGATCTCCACTTTTAAAGACTCACACGAATAGACTGGGCCCTAGATAATCACCCCATCTCAAAGTCTGTACCCTGCCAAGTGTTTGCCATGTAATGTGTTCACAGATTCCAGGGATTAAGCTGTGGACATTTTGAGGGGGTCCCTTATTCTTCCTACCATAACCTCTATAAAGTAGATATTATTAAGCTTATTACAGAGAGGAGGAAGCTGAGTCTTGGAGAAGTTAGGTAACTTGCTCTAGATCATATATTAATATTATGTGACAAGAGTTGAGACTCCAACACAGGTCACTTGTGTCCAAAGCTGTGGCCTTTCCCACTGTGCCATACTGCTTCAGACCACGAAAGAGCATGCTGCCAGGTGGGATGGGAGCTGGAATAGAAACTTGAAAGAGAATTCTTCTCACAAGATACAAGGCAGAGAACCATGGATTTAAATTCCATGGGAAATGTTCCCATAGAAGAAGAAATGGATTTGTACGTGAAAAAACTAAATTTGCCCCTCTGAGGAAGAAATTAGTTTAGAGGCAGGAAATCGAGTCTATGACTTAGTTGAAGTACCATCTTCTCTTCCAGAAAGGACCTCAGGGATCCTAGAGATCCCATGCTCTGTGTTGTCTTGTACTTACTTAGAAAGAAGTTTACCAAATGAATTCTTTCTAAGCTGTTGGGACTCGATGTTATACCCCTCCCAAGGGTTTTACATTTACAAATAGGATGTCATACCCAAAGACGTACACAGAGCCTCTGGATTTCTTCACATTTTGAATTGATAGGAAGCTGCTCATGGCAATGTTTGTTGGCATCTGTTATCAAGAGCTAAATTAGTTTTGTGTTGTTTATTTTGGTAATGGTCGACTTTCAATCACCATGGCACCTTAGTCACGTGAACCTTCTAGGTGCTAAGTTGATCACTGCCTATTCTGCCTGCTTAAGGAGAATAATATGTGGGTAGTATGAAATGAAAAAGATTGGTTTAAAATAACAAAAAAGGAACAGAAGACACTAGAGGTTGGGAAGAACAGTAGGAAGGGAGGGCTAGGGAGAGATTTGTTAAAAGATACAAAATTACAATGAGATAGAAGGAATAAGTTCCAGTGTTCTATACGGCTGTAGGATGACTATTGTTAACCATAATATAGTCTACAGTTTCAAATAGCCAGAAAGAGGATATTGAATATTCCCAACACGAAGAAACTATATTTGAGATGATTTGATAAACTACCCTGATATGATTACTATACATTATATGTATCAAAGCATCACTGTGTACTCCATGAATATCTACAATTATGATCTGTCAGTTAAAAAAAGAAAATAAAATGAAAAATTAGTATTGGGTATTTGCTCATAACATGAAAACATTAGGGAACATACTCGATTGCATAAAGAAAGGTAGTTTGGGGTTTCTCTGGGTTTGATGGGGCTCTCTGCCAGAGAGTAGGTAGCAAACTACCCTAACAGCTGATGTTCAACCCACTTTCCATTTTTATAAGGACAAAAAATAAAAACCAACCTTCCTGAATTTCATTTTCTGGTGCTAATAGGACAGAACAGCAATGCCATACTACAAAAAAATGAGGATATGATTTACAAGTGAACCAGATGGTTCCCATCTCATCTCATTGAATTGTTATCTTTTGAAGAGTTCCTTTTTGTGGATTACAAAGAGAATGTAATCACTTTAGAAATCCCCAGTGAGTTTCATAATGAACCCTACTTACATCGTGTTGACACTAATAGTAACTATAACCATGATCTTCAAATCCCTATGTAGGAGGCAGGTTTATTGAAATTATAGCATGGGCCAGTAATTCATTTAAAAACATACTTTTAAAAATGAGCTTTATGCTGACCAAAAGCCCACTTAAACTAGTTTCACTCACAAATATGGAATACCGTATTATAATGAAATCAGTGTAGTTTAACTCATGAACAATAGCATTTTGCTGACAAGTTTTGCCCAGTTTAGTTTCATATCAAATTAAGAAACTAAGTAAACCAAACATTTATATGACTGACTCATACTGTGAAAAAAATGTGATCACAGCTTCATATCACAAAACTATTAAGTTCTGTTCAAGTAATTTCCTCTCAGCATTTCCTTTCCTCATTTAAGGTTTCCTTCTTAACCAAAAAGCATCAAATTAGGAAGCTTAAATGACTGAAGTATTAACACTCTCAGGAAAAAAATGATTGCCTTTCAGAATGGGGGAAAAAAAACCCAACAAAACCCTCACCAACCTACCTTACCAGGGTAAATAGTTATAAAGGAGCAGGAACAGAGAGTTTTTTCTGTTGTTGTTACATTCTTTTCTAATAGTTTGATTTTTGAAGTTTCTTTAAAATTAATCCTTTAAATTCATTTCCAGCAGTGTTCAATTCAGCAAGTTCAGAGAACAAAATGGCCAGGCTATTTTATCTTTGAAGATTGAGTTTAGACTAGTGGGATTGTATTGAAGTAACTTTTGCTATTTCGAGTATGATAAATTGTAACTCACATATGGTTCAATTAGCATTCCTGTGAATAAATCTAACATTTCCCTCCACGCAATCTTTGTTTAATTTTGGTCTGCCTAGTTCATTTTCACTCTATCTCTGCTTGAATAGGACTGAATTTTGAAATTTTATCTATCCTTTCAAATTTTATATTTATGCATACATACAAATGGCGATTTGTTAGGTGAGGCTGATGTATTATAGGGTGGCAAGCGCATAATGACCCCCTCTCCCATATCAGGCGTAGAACATCTTTTCCACTGAGTTTGGACTAAGTCTCAATGTTCTTCTTAACCCATTGCTCTAAGCAGTCATTGCCAATTAGTTGAAGTAGGCATTTGAGTCAAAACCCTCATCATCAGGGTTTAGTTCACAAAATAGAATCTGCTTTAGATATTTTCGGCAGAAAGGGTTGTAACACAGGAATCAAGTGCTTATAAAATTGCTGGAAGAACTGGAGGAGCAGGCCTCAGGCCCAGTCTTCAGGAGTGACTGCTAAAACACTGCATAAATGAGACCCCAGGGGAACCATTAGCTGCTGCAGGAATGGAAGGAATCAGGAGGCTACAACTGAAAATTCTGTAGTTCCAAAACACATTGCTGTAACTGCAATCCAGGCATCAGAAAGCCAGGATCAGGAAGCCGCCACTATCAGCCCTGACTCTCAACCCTCAGGAAGCTGTTGACTGAACAGTGGGCCACAGAATACAGCTGCTGCTACCGTGGATGTAACTGCCTCTTGACACCTAGAAAACTGGAAACTGGACATAGGACACGAAACAGAAAGCCTCATGTTACGTTGCCCTTGCTCAAATTTAGTTGGGGAAACCTAATTTGCATCCAGAATTCTGGCTTGAAGGAAGCCTGAAAGGTGTAGTTTTCAGCCCAGAAAAGCAAAATGAAGTCAGAATGTGTCCTGAAGGTATATGCATGGCAAAGCTTCTTTGCTCTCTCTAACCTTATTGGAGTTCACACTCTAGGGAGATGCAGAATAAGAAAAAGATTGAAGAAACTGGCTTTTCTTAGAAGATATCCCAAAACTCTAGGAGATGTGATCCCTAACTCTACTTACAGTAGTGATAATTCTAGCTTCTTATCTTTAATTTCTCCTTTCTCCTCAGCAATTCATTTTGCTCAGAAACTTAATTTTAGTTCTTGAGCAACTTGATGCTGCCGTTTTACTTAGATCTTTGCATTTGATGACCTTGCCTTTCTCTCTCATAAGGTACTTCCTTTCTTTAATCTGTTTCTTACCTGAATTAATAGGGACTAGCTCTGTATGTTTCATATGGCAACTAAACTATGCTAGCATTCAATTAATGTCACTTTATACAGAGCTAAAATAAAATGCAAAATGAAGAAATATATATGAATATATTATTCAAATATTATAGATCTAGGCATAAAATGTGCTCTTAATCTAAAGTTGACAGCCACATCTATATTCTTCTGAGAAGGAAATCAATTCAGTGGTAAGCAAAAGTGTACAAGCACAGCACTGAGAGTATTTTAACTTTGCAATCAATTAGATCCATCCAGTCTAACTTTTCTTAAGTACCCAAGCCTTTATGTACTAATATCTCTCGTTCGTATGGTACCCCACAGAGCACTTGATTCTCAAGGCATCCCTATAAGCACATGTGGCAGGAACAAAGTGGTTAAATATTTCAGTCATGGAGCATGGTGGAACACAAACTCAGACCTTCGAACTCTCAATAGAATTGTTTTCTACTACACTAAAGAAGATCACTATTCTTCTTCTTAGTGGAACATTAGTATTAATAATTTGTAACTATGTCTTTCAGGCATCTAGCAAATATGAAATGCCTGAAAACAAATATTTGTAGTAGTATAATATATATACTAAATATTAATAATTTAGTATATACTAAATATTGAGAATTTAATTTCATCTTTGCAATTTTATATAACTTGCAGAGGGATAGTTGTGTGACTTTTGCAACTTTGATATGAATTTTACTCTATTTTACAGTATAATGTCTATTTTAGATACTGTGGTTTAGTAGCCATTTCAGATCAGCTAGTTATTCCTATGGATATATATTTTTCTAGGAAATATATGTTTGTATAAACAGCATGGCCATTAAATTATAATTTTCTGTAGTTGCTCTCATTGTAGTAAGCTCACCCCCATGTTTGTGTCCATATGTAACCACTTCTTCCAAGGCTGCTTCAAGTGAGCATTTCCTATCCTGCCTTCTCCCTTTGGTGTCAACATGTAAAGCTTCTATGGTTCCCTCTTACCTACACATCTCACAAGACCCAGCTGCATTTTAGTAGGTTCTACCATCTAATATCACTTTATGACATGCTTTGCTTTGTACAGCAAGCACATTAGGAATGGCTTGTCCTTCCTATATTCTTTCAAAGTGGCTTTCTTCTGGAGGCAGGTAAAGGTAGAGGGAGGTTACCTAGTTTTTCTGACCCTAAACTATTTGTTATGAGAATGGAATACAGCCTTCTTTAGGCTATCAGGTCCCCATGAAAAAAGATAAAGTTTGTAAGCCTGGGAAAATTAAATAGAACAAGGGAGGCAATCTGAAAAATTTTCACAAGGCAGGAAGACTTGGCCCTGAATATAAAAGGCAAATCACAGAACCAAAAAAAAAAAAAAAAAAAAGCCTATCAGGAGTATTTATGCATTAAAAAAGAAAAGAAACAATAATTTACATGTTTGCTTAAATTCTTAAATTAATTATCTTGATCATGTCACTTTCCCCCTTTCTGTATGGGGAAACTCCATAAAGAAAGGCACTCAAGTAAGTTACTTAGAAAAGTTTCTTTGATTTTTTTTTCCTTCATTATGGAGAAGCTTGCTAAGGAGTACTCTCTCTTTTAAAAAATATATGGTACCTAGAAAGAAAGAGGCAGGATGGCTAAGCTTTAGGTCAGAAGTCATTTGCATCCAAGTAGCCTGTAAGTGTCTGACTAATTTAGTTGGTAGAAATGAGATTCTGGGAGATACAATAAATGGTCCAAGGAGTGCTCTCAGTGGTAGTTTCTGATAGGTTGTAAGATCACACAGTGTCCTAGTTTTTGGTCTCTGTTAATAATCTGTTGTGATGTACAGCAGGTTCTGGTATACAGAGTAATTCAAGTGCTCTTCTGTTGGGCATATGGTGCTTTTAAGAACACTCTAAGGGTTGATTTGACTGCTCTGGTTGATGGAAGATGGCACAGTGGGAAGGAAGGGAACAAGCTATGGATGGTGCGTGGGATTGAGGAGAGGAAGGGATTCATATGAGAGCAGAGCTGCTGAGAAACAACACACAGCAACTTAATTAGAAAGCCAATTTTGCCATCATTTAGATTGAATTCCTGCAAGTATTATTTTTTCCTATGGCAAAATTACTGTAACATGTACCCAACAAATAATAAATATATATAAACATATGCATATGTATATTTAAAATATGTATATTATATATGTGTGTGTGTATATATATGCATACATATACATATGTTAAACAGTAAACTCACATGAGCCAGCAAAAGAATAAGATTCAACCCTAGCTGCTGAAATTGGAGGCAGAGGGAGATATTTGATAGGAGCAAAAAAGAAATAATTATAAAGGAGAGTTGAGTAGCAAAGAAGAATCTTCCAGCAAACAGCTTGGTACTCGTTCTTTCCCCATTTAAAGACAGGGACAATAACACATTTTTCTCATAGTAGCACCTACAGATCCCCTTCACTGGCAAAAGGAGCTATTTTGTATGTAAAATTAACAGGATAAGTTTATGCTCAAAGAGTGTCATGCCTCTAGAAGTTCCTGGGTTACAGGGATTTGTATAATAGCAAATAGGATCAGAAACAGAACAATAGGAACAGGCTGACCAAATCTATGTAGTTGTAGAAAGCTCTTATAATTCCAAATTTGAGTAATTTCAGTCAGAGAGCTTGAGAACTCTGCAATCAGGGAGGCAGCTCTGATGCAAAAATTGACCAAATACCAGTCAGTATGGAACAGAGCTCTCTCTGTCTCAGGTCTTCACAAAACTAAGAAGTCAGAGAAGAATATGTTTAATGCAGGTCATGATAGACACTAACTAGTCATTCCTGGCAAAAATTTTGTTTTAAAAAACCATAGCTGTCCAATATATGATCTGTGAATCAAATTAATCCTATCTTAAATTGGGTTGCAGCTCACCTGAGATTTTGAAGAAAAAAATTATTTTCCCTAATTACCTAATTTCTTCATCCTAACCAGCTGACATGCTCAGCAAAGAGCTAGCTGTGGCTGCCATTTTACGCAGAAGGCTTAGATCAATAATCGTAATTAAAGCCAAAGTCGTCAGTTACATACTTGAGAGTTATTCGAGTTTAAATGCGTACTGTCATCTCATGACACATTATAAATGATTGTGAAATGAAGCAAAGTCAGCGTAAATAAATCTTTGATAGGGACGACCCATGCTTGAATTGAGTTCAATATTCACTGAACTCACTACTTCTAGCTACATAAATAAAAAAACGAGTAAACAAATGTCACCTTCTTTTGAAGACATGAATGTGCACCTTACCTAACAGCATAGAGAGGAGGAAAAGGGGAGAATTAAACTTCATTAAGTGCCCCTGATGTGGCAGAAATGGCTCTAAGAGTTTTTTATGCATTTCTTCTTCTATTCCTCCCTAAAGGCCTACAACATACAAATGATCATTCCCACTTTACAGACAAGGAAACTAAGGAATGCAGACCATACTTAATTTTACCAAAGTTTTACAGTTTGACAGATCATATAGCCAGCTTTTTGAACTCATGACTCTGAAGACTATATTCTTAGTATGCCTATATGTTATTTTATTTTATTTTATATGTGTATTTATGGACCCATTCATTGTTTCTTAAACCTTATGTGGTTAACTTATAACTGTGAATTCAAGTATTAATTATAACAATGTATAATAAAATATGTTAAGATTATCAATAATTTAAAATAATATTATTATATAATTATTAATAATATTTTTAAATAATACTTTTGTTTCCTAGAAAACTGTAAGTTAAAAGAACTCAACTAAATTATTAAGAATGATTATTTTGGGGAGGTAGGATAATGGGTAATTTTCAGTTTCTCCTTTGTGTTTTTATGTATTTCCTATTTTTACATGATGATCATAGATTATTTTTCTATTCTAAGCCAATATTATTTAAAAAATAAAACTGTGAGATATTGATATAGAGAGCTACCTGAAGTAGGTGGATCCAAATATAATCTTTAATGCCTTTATAGGATATCATTAGTAAACCAAGAAAGCACACCTTGCTTGAGCAAGGTCCATTCCTTTTTGAGTATATTGCCTCTTGAATTTATTTGGTCAACTTTCTTATTTCTAAAATTCATTTCAAGGACCTTTGTAGTCAGTTGAATTCAAAACGTATATCTGGAGCAACATATGCAGGAAGTGACAAATGGTAGATGTGCATTTGGTTTCAATGGTTAATTCAATTGTTATTTTACCCTTGAAATAATAATCGCACCTGTAAGAGATATGAGGAAATTATACATATGTTATATCTCAAAGAGAAGCTGTGTAGTAGAATGGCTGATAGCAAGAGGTCTACCGCCCGATGGTTCAGGTTGAATCTCAGGTCCATCATTGTTAGGTGTATAATCTCTGATCAATTTTAAGATATTTCCATAGATTAGTTTAGTCTTCTGCAAAGTGGGAATAATAATAGTACTTATAACTTACAGAGTTGTTGGAAGAATTGAGAGAGTTAATATACATGAAGCACTTAGAATAGTGCCTGATACTTTATAAGTATTCAATAAATGTTAGCTAACATTTAGCCTAGTTGGACATATAATAAGGAGGAAACTAGCTCACAAATTTCACTGTATTATACAAAACACTGTATTATACAAAATGAAGTAAATAAAAGATCAAAGGACTTTCCCACAAAAATCAAACAAATTCTATTAGCATGAAATAATTTGAAAGCATATTATATATGATTCATGTTTAAACTCCCTTGAAGTCTGTACCTTCCCTCCAGGAAAGGGGTGTCTTCACAGGAAGTCTGTCCTGAGCCCCAAGAGGTTGTCTTAAAATTATATTTTTCCGTTCTCTTTTACTATGTCAGATAATCTACAATGGTTATGAAATTAATCTTACACCCTCCCTTCCTTTATTTTATCAGTAGGGAAATGTCGAAAGTGGGAAGAATGTAGGCAGCTAGAGGTTTGGACTTTAAATGCCTAAAAATAATAATAGTTACCAATAGTTGAGTACATTACCACGAGCCAGCACTGATCAAAGCATGCTCCATGAATTATTTTCATTTTCTCAATAAACCTATTACATATATATGATAGTGACATATATTATCATCTCTATTTTACAGATGAGGAAACTAATTAGTCACACAACTAGTTAAGTGATGGTGCTGTGATTAAAATCCACACAGTTAAATGTAATTTCTGGCTTTCCTGTTAGATCCATCTAGTCCAACAATGAGCACAAATAATAGAAAAGTGAGCATAGGTAGTGACTTTTGGTAGGCAGAGATGATATTGAGAAAATCCACTGCTGGTGAGCTCAGGCTCTGATTTTGACTAATCAGAATGGATGCCAGCTGTGACCAACTGATGTGACTATACTAGTGTGTACTGTCTGAATACTAGCTCTGACTTTTTAGGGATAAAAGGATTAATTTGCAAAACATTTATTACTTAACCTGTTCAAAAAGAAAATTGATTAAATTACAAGGGGTCATGTTCCTGACACAAAGAAATGATAAATGCTTGAGGTGACGTATATCACAATTACCCTGATTTGATTATTACATATTGTACACTTGTATTAAAACATCACTGCACCCTATAAATATATACAACTATTATGTACCCATAATAATTAAAAATGAAAAAATTTTAAAAAAGGAAAGAATTACAAGGGCTCAATAAAGACCATGCCAAGTCCAATATATAAGGCAAGTGAATTCATTCTCCTGATATAACACTTTGCTCAACTTTCAGATACCTATCAGCAAAATGGCATGTTTTAAAGATGCTGGAACCATCTGAATGTGTTCTTCCCCAAACAATGCTGCTTTCCTTGCTGGTATCATGAGTCATTGGTATCCAGGCTTCAGGTGGTAAAAACAGTCTTGAAGTGGCCCTGCCTTTCTCTAAATCCATCACACACCCAGGAAGGATTAGAATGGATTGTTATTTGAATTCATTTCATTGATCTGGTATCTGTTTTGTATTATGTAGGCAGCCGGGTAATGGGTTTAATGTTACAATTAGGCAAAATATACTGTCTACCCAGAATCAAATGATAAATAAGTTAGTGGACTCTGGTTTGATAAACTCTGATAAACACACACACATTTAGTGTTCTTGCTTTTACTATGCTGCAACACTATGTGCAAATTTTCTCACTAATGTTTTCTTCTATTTCCCCTGAAGATTGAGAAGCCAATTGCTTCAGGCACTTATCACCTGAAGTGTAATATTAAGTCATAAGTCATAGCAGAAAAAAACAAATGGGGCCTGATCATGCATCTATTTCTGACAAGCCTTGGACAGGAAAGCTACTATATAAAACAGTCCCTACCCTGAAGAGCTGTGAAAGGGTTTAATGACATTAACTGGAATGACAATGAAAATATTTGGAATTTCTATATTCCCTTGATTCTAGCAAGATTTTGAGAGTGACACAGCCTTAAAATTACTTAAACTTATTTGAGAAAAAATTTTAGTTATCAGTATTCTTTCTTTTTTTCTTTCCTGCAATTGGAGAGGGATGGGGTGGGGATCCAGTATTCTTAAAAGTCAGTTAATTGAAGCTGAAGGAATTTTTATTTCCTTGAGGGAATCTCTGTCCTAAACGCCTGGCACAGTATAGCTATCATTAAGATAGCCATCGTGCCTCACTTCACTGCTCTGTGTCTCCTCTCTGTTTTGTCTGCCCGGATGTGTGTGAGGCCTGGTTTAGCATGCTCCCCAAAACCCTAATCCTGTCATTGAAACTGTACTTAGAATTTGAGAGAGCTTATTTTATATCTAATGAGGTGTATTTCCTTATTTCATTAAAGATTTTCTCATTAAGATTTTAGATTCCTTTATAGTTTTTTTACGAAATGACAGAACCCTACTTTTATACTTTTAAAAACTCCTCTGGCCAGTTTTCTCCAAACTTGTCATTTTAAATGGGCACTTCTTAGATGTTTACATTTCTGATATTTTCACCTTCCAAGTCAGAATGCACCAACAAAGCATAATAATCTACCTGGAATCCAGCAATAGAAAGAAATGATACTTCTTTTGCTATTACTACATTGTGACTTTTAAAGTCTTAATTTGCAAAGTTTGAATGTTTTTTTTTTTTTTTTTCAATTAAAATAGCTCTGGGCTAATGTGGACAATGATCTGGGGTTATCTGTTGTGTAACATGTAATAAATGCAACAGACAGCAAAGCCCCTCTCAGGGACTCAGCCTAGGCCAGAACAGCTCTTGGAAGATAAAGTACAGGAAACAAAATACATTGGAAGCACAGTTTAATTTTGTTAGGTTCTTGGCACCTGGTTTTTCAGTTAATGCTCTTTCTTGAATTTTGAAAGAAATCACACACATTTTTGCTCTCCGAGCACTTAGAGCAAGAGCAGCATCACCCATCTCTAAAAATATTTCCCAGTGGATAAACTGTTAAGAAAACATGTTTGTGTTCACACTTCAAAAAGAAATATTTACTATTCAGATTCTGCACTTGATTTTCTTTTTTTTAAATCAAGTAACTAAATTGGCTTTTTGTGGAATGATGACCAAAATCAGGGCACTGGGTCACAACTTTTGTAGCCAAAGCAAAGCCATGCAAGAATTCCAGAGCTTTGAGATAACTTCCACAGAACCAGCTCATATTGTACTGAATGTGTCTGTTTTAATTTAAAAGCACAATAATTCAAGAGAAGAACATGTTAGAAATTAGTTCCAAAAAATCTGAAAGACAATGAATATTTGATGATATATTTGAGCTTTAATGAACAACTCTTACATTCATTAAAAAATGAGCTCAAAACGTTCTAGCTCTGTGGATGTGTGGCTGGGCTGACAGCATGAATAGTGTCAGTATTGTTTTTCCCTAGTCAAAGTGATTCACATTCTGTGTATATTTTATATTTATTATATTTATTTATATTTTATATTTTATTTCTGTGTATATTTTATATTTATTATATTTATACACACATTCTGTGTATATTTTATACACAACTTGTGTTCTAAATATTTTTATTTAGTTAGTCATTTTTTTAGAATAGACCAGATACTGGGGGTTGGAGGGTGGGCTTTGAAATAGAGTAACCTGATGGCTTAGCTCACGTAGTCTTTACCAGGTATCAACCAGCCCCTTATTTCGTGTGCTCGCCATCGATCCGGCATTGAGATCTTTGTCTTTTGTCATAAGTGACCCAACTTAAAAACAGGACAATTTACCAATTCTGGACAGTGTTAGGAATAAAGGAAAACATGGCAAATAGTCTTATTTACTTGCGATGTTAGAGAGTAGGGTTATTTAGAGTGGGATCATTTAACAACCCACTTCTTTTGCAGTTACTTTTGTTGTTTTTGTACATATCATCACTAATTTTTGCTGCTTAGCTATTCAGTGTTTAGCTCATTCAATGTGGCCTGGTATTCTTTTTTTATTTTTTATTTCAGAGTATTATGAGGGTACAAATGCTCTGGTCACATAAATTACTTTTGTACCACCCAAGTTAAAGCTACAACTGTGCCCATTCCCCAGAGAGTGCTCACTGCATCCATTTGATGTGAATTTACCCATCCTGTCCTCCCCCCTCCCACCTGCCCAACACCCTATGTTACTTCCCATATGTGCACATAAGTGTTGGTTGTTTAGTACCAATTTAATGGTGAGTAAATGTGGTGTTTTTTTCCCATTGTTATGATTATTCACTTAGAAAAATGGGCTTCAACTCCATTCACAATAATACAAGATGTATTAGTTCACCATGTTTTTATGGATGAGTAGTACTCCATAGTATACACATACCACATTTTATTAATCCATTCATGGATTGATGGGCATTTGGGTTGTCTACACATCTTTGCAATTGTGAATTGTGCTGTTATAAACATTTGAATGCAGATGTCTTTTTTATAGAATATCTTTTTTTTCCTTTGGGATTGCTAGATCAAAAGGTAGTTCTACTTTTAATTCTTTGAGATATCTCCATACTAGTTTCCCTAGAGGTTGTACTGGTTTGCAGTCCCACCAGCAAGTTTCAAAAGAAGATAGACTAATGGCCAACAAATGTATGAAAAAATGCTCAACATCTCTAATTATCAGAGAAATGCAAATCAAACCACAATGAGATATCATTTAATTCCAGTGAGAATGGCATTTATCAAAAAGTCTCAAAACAACAAATGTTGGCATGGAAGTACAGAGATGAGAGGTACTCTTGAGTTGGAAAGGGTTGTAAAAAACTCAACCAGCTAAATTTTTAAGAGAGAGAAGATGACAAAAATGACCAGAAATTAGTAGAGAGATAACTGGGGGAAGCAGAATTTGTGAACTCCTCTTGGACTTTGAGAGAGTAAATATCAAGGAGAAAATAGTGATTTCAATATAAAGAACAATTTTAGTTAAGACTTTGGGGGTAGTGATATATTTTAATATTTGGAAAACATTGGAAACATTTTTCATAAAAATTAAAATAGTATCATTTCATATATTAATATGATGAAATATAATCAAATCATTTATTATAGATAGTAATACATGGTATGAATTCTATTATAACCTAAGTAGCAGGGATTGAGAAATCAGAAAAAAAATTATAGGGCCTTAATATGACAACATAAGTCTCACAAAAAGAAATAGCTTAGTAGGAAGCAAGAATCCAGGCTATTTTTAATGCTGTCAATTCAAATTAAAGACAAAAATGAAGGATTTCTGCTAAAATATATCATCACATAGGGAAAATGAATTCAACTCCTTTCTGGCACCCCAGGAACATGGAAAATATTAACTTAGAAGTTTGCTTCTTTTTCTTTTCCCTTCATCTCTTTGAGATGATACCTGAAACTCAATAGGCCTTTATATATATATATATATATATATATATATATATATATATAATTTTGGTATATTATGGGGGTACAGATTTTAAGGTTTCAATAAATGCCCTTTCCCCCCCTCCCCCCACAAGTCTGAGTCTCCAGCATGACCATCCCCCAGATGGTGCACATCTCACTCATTATATATGTATATACCTGCCCCCTCACTCCTCCCACCTGCCCAATACCCTATTACTGTAGTACCTATGTGTCCACTTAGGTGCTGCTCAATTAATACCAGTTTGCTGGTGAGTATATGTGGTGCTTGTTTTTCCATTCTTGGGA
>VSMD01045349.1:0-54301 GCA_008750895.1 Mirza zaza
AGAAATAGTTTGTAATGGAATTACATGTGAACTTTGGATATCATTTACTTTAAAATCTCATTAATTAGGATTTCAATAATTTGGATTTGATAATAATTTAAACAGAGTTTGGGCTGAAGTTGATGTTACTAAGTAAAGCTTTTTAGAAAATAAGAATTATGGATAGCATAAACAACATGACAAAATTAAAGCAGTTTCAATCAGATATGTGAATTAAACCATTTTTCTCCATTTATCTGACAGGTCCCCTAAAAGACTGTTCTAGGCACCAATGCACTTATGAAAAAGAGGAAAGAAGGGGACAAGGATGGGGGAAGAGGCAACAGCAGCAATAGTTAATATTTATGGTGATTTGCCAGATAATGTGTTAAGGTCTTTATAACAATTTTTTCCATTTAATGCTTACAGTAAACAATAACCTTACAAAGAAGATCCTGTTACAGGTCTAGAAATCTTTATCTGCAAGTCCAAAATCCAGTATTTTGTAACTCATTTACCAACAAACCTTGGCCTGACCTGACCCATCTGGGCAGCAAACACTGACCCAAAGTGGCATGAGGCTATTTGTAGTCTTCAGTTATCTCACTTAGAGTTGCTCACAGTCTTGCTGCACAACTCTGAATGTGGCCGGCCATGGAGTGTGTCCCAGCCACCACCGTGGAGGACTGTGTAAGGTGCTTTCTGACTTACCTTTCTGGATATCGTCTTACCTTTCCAAACCCTGAAAAATGCTGAATTCAAAAACATACTGGGCCCCACAGGTTTCAGGTAAGGGGTTGTGAGCCCTGTGCCAGCCCCTTCTGGCCAACAAGGTAACAAAATCTCAGCGGCCATAATCTCAGGGACCTGGCCAAGCTCACACTGCCACCCGTGAATGTGCATGGGACATAGGATTCAGCGCCCGGGAGTTCTGACTCAGAATCCACAACGAAGTTAGCTGTGGCTTGAGGGACTCCCAGGCCCTGCTAAATGCTATTGAAATTGACAGTAATACAACCACATTTAAATTATGCTTTTCAGTAATTCAGCAAAAATCTCATGTTGAGTATGCTAAATGAAAGAGCTCACCGTTCTGCAGAAGCAGCCACCGCCCACTCACCCTGTCCCTGCTTTCTTCCCGGCTGCCCATTTCTCGAATCCTCTCCAAAATGGCATCCTCTGTGGACCCCGTCATGCCCAGTCTGTCCCTGAGGTGGGCTGCGATCTTCTCCCTGAATGAGGAGTACTGGCTTCGAGAGGCTGTGGCTGCATCCAGATTGGCCTTCAAACTCTTCTGCAACTCTTCAGAGCTTTTCTTCAGCAGGCTCAGCTCCTGCTTGGAGGCATCCCAGACCCGCTGGCCAGCAAGCAGCCTTTCCTGGAAGATCTTAACTTCCTTTTCAAGAGCTTCTTTTGCTTCTACAGCACTGAGCAAGTCCTAAAATGATTATAGAAAGTGGAGATAATAATCTTAACTGCCAACCAGGTACACCTGCATTTACTGTAGCAATTCACTCACCTCACTTATTAATGATTTCAAGGAGTTGGGATAACTGCTCACTCCACTTTTTTTTTATTCCAGCATATTATGGAGGTATAAATGTTTAGGTTACAGATATTACCCTTGCCCCCCACCCCACCAGTCAGAACTTCAACCGTGTCCATCCCCCAGATGGTGAGCTTCGCACTCATTATGTATGCATATACTCATCCCTTCCTCCTCCCTCCCATCTGCCCGTCACTCCACTTTTAACTCCATGTTCCCTATTGCCTCTTCCTAAAGTTATTAAATTATAAAGCGTATTTCAGGGAAATTTAAGTGTCTTAAAAACAGAGAAGAGATATAAAATCTGGGTTGGAAAAAGAAGGAAACTTTGACACATAAGCCTTTTTTCTATGTGCACCTATGGAAAGAGTTAATAAAAACAAAGCATTGGATAACATACTAATAGATGCAATTCACATGCAGACTATATTGGCAGAACTACCTGTTTTCAAGCATGGTATACACAGAAATTGATTTTTAATCAATGGTAAACTCTCAGAGTCCTAGCTAGGCACTAAAAATTATTTGAATAATGATGGCTCCTTAATACTATTTTATTTTATTTATTTATTTATTTATTTTTTGAGACAGAGTCTCACCTTATTGCCCAGGCTAGAGTGAGTGCCATGGCGTCAGCCTAGCTCACAGCAACCTCAAACTCCTGGGCTCAAGCAATCCTGCTGCCTCAGCCTCCCAAGCAACTGGGACTACAGGCATGCGCCACCATGCCCGGCTAATTTTTTTTCTATATATATTAGTTGGCCAATTAATTTCTTTCCGTTTATACTAGAGATGGGGTCTCGCTCTTGTTCAGGCTGGTCTCGAACTCCTGAGCTCAAATGATCCGCCCACCTCGAACTCCCAGAGAGCTAGGATTACAGGCGTGAGCCACCGTGCCCGGCCCTTAATACTATTTTAAATAATAAAGTAGTATTCTCATAAAAACATCATTGCATAAAAGAGAACCAGATCTTTCTTCCAATATTCATTGACTATGAATCCCTTTGTCTGATAAAGAAAAAACTAATACAGATAGAACCTGAAAAAAGGAGGCAGATATAACCAGGCATTTGTGGGTGGGAGGATTAAAAGTAGAGGAAGCGCCCAAGTGCAAAATAAAAAAAAAAAAGTAGAGGAAGATAAAGTATTATACCAAGAATAATCTTAAAGATTATACTATGTATGATTAGGATAATAAAAATAATGAAAGGCAAGAGAAAGTCACCTTTTCACCTACTTCTATTTACCATAATCTAGAATGATCCAAAGAGGCACCAAAGGGGCATCTTTAAAATTAATTTTTAAAAAAGTGATTTGTTAACATCAAGTTCCAAAATACATGAATGCATATTTTAAAAGATTAAACAGTTCATTAACCAGCATTTCTATGGTATCGCTGCCTAGTTAAGTGGCAAAAAAAATATGTATTTTTATTAAAGTAGTGTGTTGGGGCAAAAAGCATTATAAAGAAACACAGTATCTTTGAATAACAGATACTACATTTAAATGAGTTAATAACATATCAGGCTGCTAGTTAAGATACAATCATTTCTTTTGCATTAAAACTGGGCTTTAAAAGGAATTTCTCTCCACTAACAGCTTAGAGACAAGAAAAAGGAAGCTGAAACACTAACTCCCATTTTTTATAGAAAACATAACATCTTTTTTTATTATGGTGATTTTACTTAAATCAAGGAAGTCTCAGACATCAATTTGAAAGAAAAGTCACAGAGTGGATAGGTAGTTAGAGAAGCCTGCCCTTTTCAGAGATGTAATGACTGAGCTAATTATGCAGCCTATTTTGTAAAATGCCTTGCTTTTCAAGGTCGTGGTTTACCCTTTCCTTTTCTAAACTAGCCATTTCTGTAGAGAAGCCCCACTGCTGCTGTTAATTAAATTATCGCCGGTAAAGTGGAGTCAAGGACACTTTATCACAAATTCAATATTCTAACAGTTTACAGATTTCTCTTCTGATAGTAATACAACAGCTGCTCACTTGCTCAATTAGAGCAACCAGTGTCAACATGGGTGATAATAAATTGGGCCCATATTTTACTTAGAAACTACAGTTGTTCTTTGTTATCCTCAGGAGATTGGTTCCAGGAGCCCCTCACAGATACCAAAATCCCAGGATGCTCAAGTCCCTGATACAAAATGGCATTTGCATATAACCTACACACATCCTCCCATATACTTTAAATCATCTGTAGATTACTTATAATACCTAATACAATGTAAATGCCAGGTAAATTATTTTTTATTGTTATATTGATATTTTGTATTTTTTTCTCAAATATTTTCAATCCACAGTTGATTGAATTTACAGATGTGAAACTCAGTGCTACAGAAAATCAACTGTACAATCGAATGTGTGGTTAGAAAATTGAGGTACTAAATTCAATGACTTACGGGTGAAAATTAATCCTAATCACTTTAGAGTTCTAAAACCACATAGAATATTATATACTATATACTAACTTTGATATTGAAAGAAAATCTCCCCCTAATGCAAAAGGAGGAAGTTTCCGTGGTCAGTAAATATTTTAACCAATTATTTACAAAAGGCCCTCAAAATACACAAAAAAATACATCATATGCTTGTGTACTATGGACTTACAGTCAATTTGGAGTAGATGGATCAACTGACAGCTAACACCAGGAGACCAGTAAACACAATTAAAATATTTCAACTGTGAGGAATTGACCTACCCCAGTATCATATTACTATTTCACTGGCTTAGAGATAAGGATCAAAACAATCATCTCTAACAAATAAAAAGCACTTTTTTTTTAAACCTAAGCACAAATATTTACATCTAGCAAAAATCATAAAATTAGTTTGTTATCACAGATTACGATGGTGCCTATTAGCAGGCAAGGTTTTCCTTTTCTGGATACATCCAGCCCCATGAACTCTAATCTGTTTCTCCTATGAAATGCAGCACTCAGGAGCCAGTGACAAGGCCTTGGGGACAGCCGCTCTTCCAGGGCTCTGATTAAGTGCTTGAGGATTCAGGGGCACTGAGCTGATCTACAGGAAATAGATGTCCTCAAACTGCAAATGCAATTACCCGTACAGCTATCAGGAGAAAGCCACCAGAGTGGAGTCTGGTTGCATGGCTACCTCAAGGATACACTGAAGCACATGGCATAAAATAATGTGACATCAGGACCGTTGGCCAAGACCTAGGATTGCTGTCAGACCACACTGACACACAGAACAAGACAGAAGTAGCTTCCTCTGAGCAAAATCAGACTAACCTCCACAGAGGAAATCACATTTGCAAATGAGGACAGGCCCTATATAGACAGTGATGGGGATTGCTTAAAAAAGATTTTTTTATCATTAACAAATCTTTAGATTTGATCCAACTTATTCAACAAGTGAATAATGACCCCTTCACAATTACTTGTAACACAAACATTTTATAAATAATATGATTATGGCATTCAATTTAGCTTCCCATTTAAATGTGTGAATCTACATTAAGTAATGAAACCATCCAAAGGTTTGGGTTTTAAAAACACATTTGATTCCTATTATGATGTTGCTAACTATTATATGGATTTAGATACACATGAGGTCATATTGCCTCTCCAAAATACAACATCTAATTATCATCATGGTGGAGAACCTCTGGCTTGCACTTAAAATTTCTCCAATCCTAGATCAATTTTATAAAATAAAATATCAGTTGGTTAATTTCTACCTACTGTAGTTATGATTAACAAATAAACCCAGAAATTCCCTCAAACAGGCACTCCCATACATTACTGGTGGAAGTATGAATAGCCATAATTTTGGTATAAATTGTTGATATAAATATTTAACAAAATTTCATATACACATATCTTTTGGCCCTGCAATTCTAGTCTTAAGCATATATCCATAGGATAGATTACTAAATATGGAAAATGAGGTATATGCAGAGTTATTCAATTATAATGTCAAATAGGTACTACATGAATATTCATTGATAAGTAATTGGTTAAACAAATATGAGACATTGATACCATAGAATACTATATACCCCTAAAAAGAAATGGGGAAGCTTTTTACATGCCAAAATGAAACATTCACCAAGATATAGTTAGTGGAAAAAGTAAGGTGCCAACAGTGTGTCTGGCAGAGTACCTTTGTACCTTTATGAAAACAGTATCTCTAGAAATATGCACAAGTAACTACCAATTCTGATTATCTCTGTAGAAAGGAACTATATCTGGGGGTGGTGTAGGGGGAGGGAAGGTGGACTGAAATGGAAGGAAGATGCCATAGGACAGTGGCAATTGTGACAACACTAGGGAACTTTGGTCCATTTAAAGTGCTGAGTCAATACTGATATGAGTATAGACTAGCACATGCACACATGTGCACATGCACACACATACCAAACTTAGGTTGTGTTAGTAAAATATCTAGAGTAAGGGAGGTGTGAGGGGCCAAGAGGGCAGACTAGAAGTAGATTGCACAATGCTACTCTCATGGATAGGATTGAAAGTGGCAAATAGATATTCATCTATTCACCTTCAGATGAATCACCTAAGAGAAAGCATTGGGAATTAAGAAAGAAGCCATGGGAAGCACCCAAAGACAAAGAGAGAGAAGTAGGATGCCCCACTCAGCAGGATTGCAAGTACCTGGGCACGGTACCTGCACATGGGGAAGGGACAGAGAAGAGAACCCCTGGACTCCACACTTCCCCAGCAGACATTGTAACTGGAGCTGCAGGAGGGACCCTCCATTGCAGCAGGACTCTGGACTGATATAGAGACCTGACTGGAGGCTCCGCAGTGGCTTTGCTGCTGACAGAAGGCACAGCTGGCTGCCAAACCTTGGGAACTGCAACTGGCACCATTTTGAGATGCCACCCCCAGAGTACTGTGTCTACCTGGGGGTCATATTTGGAGCGACTGCCTCCTCCTTACCCCTGCTAGGCTGGAGAGAGAGTGGGAAAGTCAACTCTTGTGAGCCCTGTAAGCAAGTGCTGTGAGCCCCCCCTCCACTGCCACCAGGAGACTAGGGCAGAGTAGGCATTCACAGACACTGCACCTACTGTCATAGCCAAGGTGGCCCCACCCAACCACACTTCCCATGAGACCCATGATGAACACACACCCAGGACCTTCAGCACACACTGCATGCCATCTGGGCAGCACAGCTGCTGCTGCCTGGGAAGCCCCACCACAAACAGATCTGGGCAGGGCAAACAACTATGCAGCCAATGCTGCTGGACCTTGGTGGAGGACCTGCCATGAGTCTGTCCTGCCACAGTAGCTGCATGACAACCACAGGGAAACACAGAGATGCAGAACAGCAGTAGTACTAAATGCTCACAGGCCCTCTCCTCCTGGTGAATTCCAGAGTAGGACACAAGCATGCCATCCATGTACTTCTCCCTCACTTCATTGAGCAGTAGAGGTCCCACCAGAGAAGAACAGGTGTACCACAAAGCTATCTGTTTTGAGCTAAGAGAAGAGGTTCCAGAAGAGAAGGAACCAACATAAGAACTTTGGCAACACAAAAAAATAGGCTGTCTTGACAACCCCAATGAATCACAATAGCTCTCCAGCAATCAACTCCAATCAAAAGGAAATTTTTGAAATGTCAGCTAGGAAATTCAGAATATGGATGTCAAGTAAGGCCAATGGGGTTGATGAGAAAGTTGAAAACTGACACAAAGAAACAACAACAACAAAAAATTCTGAACAAGAATGAAAAATTCAATAAAAAGATAAATAACATAAGAAACAATATAACAAAATTTCTGGAAGTGAAAGTCATTTAGAGAATTTCAATATACAGCAGAAAGTTTTAAAACAGACTAGACCAAGCAGAAGAAAGAATTTCAGAGCTTAAAGACAAGGCTTTCAAATTAACCAAGTCAGTCAAAAATGTAGAAAAAATAATCAAGAATGAACAACTCTCCAAGAAATATAAGACTAAGAAAAGTGAACAAATATAAGATTCACAAGTATCCCTAAGGGAGAAGAAAAAAAGAAAAAAGCATGGAAACCTATTTGAGGGAATAACTGAGGAAAACTTCATTGGTACTGCCAGATATTTAGACATCCAGCTATAAGAAGGTCATTCAGTACCTGCAAGAGTCATGGCAAATAAGGCATCATGAAGACACATAGCCATCAATCTGGCCAAAGTCAAAGTGAAGGTGAAAATCCTACAAACTGCAAGATGAAAGCATCAAGTAACTTACAAGGGAAAACACATCAGACTAATAGCAGACCTCATAGCAGAAAATTTACAAGCCAGAAGGGATAGGGGTCCCATTTTTAGTCTTCTTTAACAAAATAACTACCATTCGAGAATTTTGTACCCTGCAAAATTAAGTTTCATAAATGAAAGAGAAATAAAACCTTTCCCAGATAAACACAAATTAAGGAAATTTGTCACTACTAGACCTGCCCTACAAGAAATGCTTAAAAGTGCTCTATACATGGAACAGAACAATTGATACCCACCAGTGTAAAAACACCTAAAAGTTAAAATTCACAGATCTTACAGAACAGTAACACAAGGGAGAAAACAAAGCAATTAGGTAACAATCAACATCATGAACAGAAAAATATCTTACATATCAATACTAACATTGAATGTAAATGATCTTAATGTCCCACTTAAAAGGTATAGATAACTAAATGAATAAAAGAACAAAACCCAAATATATGCTGTCTCCAAGAAACCCATTTAACTTGCAAAGATTCCTATAAATCTGAGGTAAAGTGATAGAAAAAATATTCCATACAAATGGAAACCAAAAGTGAGCAGGACTAGCTATTTTCATATCAGATAAAATAGACTATAACTCAATAATGGCAAAAAAAAAGACCAGATGATCATTAAAAAATGATAAAGGGATCAGTGAAGATATAACAATCTTAAATGTATGTGCACCTAACACAGAAGCTCCCACATTCTTAATACAAATCCTAGTAGAACTAAGAGAGGAAATAGACAGCAACATCCTACTAACTAGGGACTTCAAGACTCCACTGACAGAATTGGATAGATCGTTGAGGCAGAAAATCAACAAAGAAACACTGGATTTAAATAGAACTTTAGAAAAATTGGACATAATGGACATTCACAGAACGTTCTACTCAAAAACTGCAGTATATACATTTTCATCAGCACATAGCACATTTTCCAATGTAGATCATATGCTAGATCAGACCACAGTGGAATAAAGCTAGAAACTAATTCCAAGAGGACCTCTCAAAATTACAGAAATACATGAAAATTAAACAACCTGCTGCTGAATAATTCTTGGGTCAGTGATGATCTCAAGATGGAAATCAAAAAATTTTCTAACAGAATGACAAAGAAGATACAAGCTTCCAAAATCACTGGAATATAGCAAAAGCAGTGCTAAGAAGTAAGTACATAGCTTTATATGCCTACATCAAAAAGACAGAAATGATTTAATGTCATACCTCAAGGAACTAGAAAAATAAAAACTCAAAGCTAGCAGAAGAAAAGAAATAGCAAACATCAGATCAGAACCTAACAAAATGAAACAAACAAACAAAAAATACAAAGGGTCAATGAAACAAAAAGTTGGTTCTTTGAAAAGAAAAACAGACTTGATATACCACTAGATAGATTAACCAGAAATAGAAAAGAAAGTATTAAAATAAGCTCAATTAGAAATGAAAAAGGCGACATTACAATTGATCCCACAAAATTCTAAATATCATTTGAGATGACTATGAAGACATCTATACACACAAACTAGAAAATCTAGAGTAAACTAATAAATTTTTGTAAACACACAACTTCCCAAGTCTGAATTAGGAAGAAATAGAAACATGAACACACCAATAAGGGTAAAAATAAAAATCTCCCAACAACAAAAAAAGCCCAGGACTGGATGGATTAGCAATCAAATTCTACCAGACCTACAAAGAAAAACTGGTACATTTCCTACTGAAACTGTTCCATAACATCAATAAGGAGAGAATCCTCCCTAAGTCATTCTACAAATCCAGTACACCCTGATACAAAAGCCAGGAAAGGACACACAAAAAAGAAAACTACAGACCAATAACCCTCATGAACATAAACGCAAAAATCCTCAACAAAATACCAGCAAACTGAATCAAACAGCACATCAAAAAGATAATTCACCATGATTAAGTGGGTTTAATCCCAGAATTGCAAGGATGGTTCAACATATGCATCAAAAGGTGATTCACTGCATAAACAGAATTAAAAACAAAAACTATATGATCATCTCAATAGATGCAGAAAAAGCATTCAATAAAATCCAGCACCGCTTCATGATAAAAACCCTCAATAAGCTAGGTATGCAAGGAATATGCCTCAAAATAATAAAAGCCATATATGAAAAACCCACAGCCAACATTATACTAAATGGGGAAATGTTGACAGTGTTCCCTCTAAGAACTGGAATAAGACAAGGATGTCACCACTTGATGTCACCATTCAACATAGTACTGGAAGTCCTAGCCAAAGCAGTCAGGCAAGGAAAAGAAATAAAGGGCATCCAAACCAGGAAAGAGGATGTTAAACTATCCCAGTTTGCTGACAATATGATCTTATACCTAGATAACCCTGAAGACTCCAGCAAAAGACCTCTAGCTTTGATAAATAAATTCAGTAAAGTCTTAGGATATAAAATTAATTTACACAAGTCAGTAGCATTTCTATACACTAAGAACAGTCAGGCTGAGAGTCAAATCAAGAACTCAATATCATTTACAAAAGCTACAAAGAAAACAAAATACTTGGGAATATACTCAACCAAGGAGTTGAAAAATCTCTACAAGGAGAACTATAAAACACTGATGAAAAATTACAGATGATACAAGTGAATGGAAAAACATCCCCTGCTTATGGATTGGAAGAATCAACATTATTAAAATGTCCATACTGTCCCAAGTGGTTTACATATGCAACACAATTCTCATCAAAATACCAATGTCATTTTTCACAGACCTGGAAAAGACAATGATAAACTTCACCTGGAGCCAAAAAAAGAGCCTAAATAATCAAAGCAATTCTAAGTAAAAAGAACAAATATGGAGGCATCATCTACCTGACTTTAAATTATACTACAAGGCTATAGCAACCAAAACAGCATGGTAATGGTATAATGGTAGACACATTGACCAATGGAACAGCATAGAGAACAAAAACATAAAGCCTATAGCAACAACCAACTGATTTTTGACAAAGCAGCTAAGAATATACATGGGGGAAAGGACAACCTATTCAATAAATGGTGCTGGGAAAATTGGATAGCCATATTCTGCATGTGAATGAAACTGGATAACTATCTCTCACTATATACAAAAATTAACTCAAGATGCTTACAGACTTAAATGTAAGATGTGAAACCATAAAAATTCTAGAAGACGACATAGGAAAAAATTCTTTTAGACATTGGCCTGGCAAAGAATTTATGGCTAAGACCTCAAAAGTAATAACAGCAACAACAAAAATAAATAAATAGGACTTAATTAAACTAAAAGACATCTGCACAGCAAAGGAAATAATCAACGGAGTATGCAGATAATCTGCAGAATGGGAGAAAATATTCACAAACTATTCCTCTGACAAAAAGCTAATATCCAGAACCTACAAAGAACTTAAACAAAATAGCAAGAAAAAAAAAATAACCCCATCAAAAAGTTGGCAAAAGACATAAACAGACTTTTCTCAAAAGAAGATAAATAAATGGTCAACAAACATATGAAAAAAATGCTTACCATCACTAATAATCAAGAAAATGCAAATTAAAACCACAAAGAGATACCACCTTACTCCTGTCAGAATTGCCATTATTATTAATAAAAATTCAAAAAAACAACAGATGTTTGTGTGGTTCTGGTGAAAATGGAATGCCTATATGCTGTTGGTGGGCATACAAACTTGTACAACCACTATGGAAATCAGTATGGAGATTTCTCAGAGAACTAAAGGTAGACCTATTATTCAATCCAACAATCCCACTACTAGTTATTTACCCAAAGGAAAAGAATTCTTTTTATATTAAAAAAAAAAACACCTGCACCCACATGTTTAGTGCAGCACAATCCACAAGCACAAAAATAGGGAACCAGCCTAAGTGTCCATCAACTGGATAAGTGGATTAAAAAAATGTGGTATATGTATAACCAGTCACAAAAATGAATGAAAGAATGTCTTTTGCAGCAACTTGGATGAACCTGAAGACCATTATCCTAAGTGAAGTATCTCAGGAATGAAAAAACAGATACCACATATCCTCACTTATAAGTGGGAGCTAAACAAAGACTATATATATAGTCATGAAGAGCTGTAATGGACATTGGAAACTAAGAAGAGGGGAAAGTAGGAGGCAGTGAGGGATAAAAACCTACCTATTGGATACAATGTACACTATTCTGGTGATGGGTACACTGAAAGCCCTGACTTCGGCATGATACAATTCATTCGTGTAACAAAAAACACTTTATTTTAATTTCAAATCTATTGAAATTTTTTTTCAGAAAAAAGAATAAGGTACTCTATTTCACTTGAATTAAACCAAGCCTGGAGTTTGGCATTCACTTCTGGATTCAAACTTTAATACAGATAACCCCCCCCCCCCAAAATAGTGCTATTCAAAATGAGATCTACAGTCTGGTGCCACTTATGCACTTGTCTGTTCCAGTCCCAACAAGATAATTTCAGAAATTAAGGGTTAGTTTAGCAACATCCAAGCACAGTGGATTCACTTTTTGAACAAGCTATGCACCTATTCAGGCTTTGTTGAGCTCCTAAAGTAAGTAGCATGTGGTATGAGTTGTGCATCTGTTGTATACTGTAGGAAAATGTTAAAAATGTGATATTTGAGATTAGTTGCCAAGTATAATCTAAAAATAAAAATTATATAAAATCTAGAACCCATTTAATTCACCAAAAAGTAATTTAAATATAACTACAACTTTATGAAATAAATTACATTATCTATAGATATAGAACTGTCTACAGATAGAGGATTGAAGATAGATTTTGAAAATACAACATTTGTTTCATTTTGGATATGAGTTACAAATAAATATGATGAGATTGCTAAAATTGCTTTAAAATTTCTTCTATTCTCAACAAACCTCTGTGAGATAGGTTTACTGCCATGAATATCTTAAAAGCAAAATATGAAATAGTTTACATTATCCTCTACAAGCAGCATTTTCATCAATCCAACCAAGATTACCTAAATTAACCATCAAGAAGCTAGCTCATAGTCACAATTAAACTTTAAATACTGACATAAGCAATATTCATTTAAAGTGTACATGTAGAATTTTAACACAAGGAAGTTTAGTCATAAAATTTTGGTTAGATATGATTGAAGAATAACAAAAGCCTATGAGTATAATAGTGATTCCCTATATTAATCTCTTACATACTTTCAAAAAAGAATGTGTAGTTTATGTAATTCTATTATTTTCCCATGTTTATTCTACTAATTGAAATTTAATATTTTTTTTTTAGAGATGGGGTCTTGCTATGTTGCCCAGGCTGGAGTGCAGTAGCTATTCACAGGCACAATCCCACTGCTGATCAGCACGGGAGTTTTGACCTGCTCCATTTCCGAACTGAGCCGGTTCACCCCTCCTTAGGCAACCTGGTGGTCCCCTGTTTTGGGAGGTCACCATATTGATGCTGAACTCAGTGCAGACACCCGATGGGCATAGCACACTACAGCCCAGAACTCCTGGGCTCAAGCGATCCTCCTGTCTCAGCCTCGCGAGTAGCTGGGACTACAGGCGCGTGCCACAGCGTCCGGCTGAAATTTAATTTTATGTCTGTGACTTCTAATACTTAAAATTTGGACTTTGCTTTATGTATTTTTTAAAATAAATTTTTCCTATTAATTCATTTTTATTGTATCTTATAGAAGTATCAGTCAGCAATGGATTAGAAATAAAGAAAAAAGTATCCTTCCCTATAGATAGTTTGAAAAGAAACTGTATTAGAGTATATTCAGAGTTCAGCAAGGAGAATAGCAAGTCCTGAACCATGTTCCAAGAGGAAATGTTAAAAACAAAAAATAGAAGCATTTATCCTGTAGATGTCTTCAAAAGATTGGAAGCCTGTCAAGTAGGAGAATTAGGTTTGTTCTGCTCAGGTCCTTGAGCTAATGGAGTAGGACTTTCAGAGTAACATTTTACTTGAAAATGAGGAAGATTTTTTGCAAATCTTAGCTGTCCCAATGGCATCATCAACCTTGGAAAATAATAAGAATTCAGCTTAAGTTTGAAATTCTCATTATTAACAAAGTCAATACCAGTTGATAACAAATTTAGCTGCCCAAGAGGCCAATGTGTTCCTGAGCTGGACTACAGTCCTGCAGACACTCTGCCCTGAACTGGTCAGACTGTGCTTGGAGGACCATCGACAGTTACCATCTGGAAATTTTTAAAGGGATATTGGCAAAATGGAATGGGTTCAGCATCACATGCTAAGATTAGACCCATAATAAAAAATATTTATATAATCATGTTATTTTAAATACTGTTTTAACTGATTTTTAATTTTTAGAATGAACCTAAAGAGACATCATTGAAGACTCCATTACAGTTACAGAACAGAATGCAGACCCTGACCATGTGAATACAATAATATGATAAAAACTGGGAGATAGAAGGGGATAAAACATAGGTGGTATTAGATGTTCTAGAGTAGGGGGAACTTCAGGATGCAGCCTTGAGGCATCTGGCAGTCCTCTCTTCCACAAAGAAGGACCAAAACAGCCAGTAGGTAATCATACTTCAAATAGATCATCAAAGAAAGAACACTGAAACCCAACAGAGAAGTGCCAGGAAACACCTAAGGCAAAGAAGGAGAAGGAACCAAGGCAGCCTGCTTAGCTAGCACTGTCTCGGAGCCCAGAAAGGCTCCCCAGTGTGGGGAAAGGGTAAGTGAGAGACCCGCGTGATCCACATTCCCATCATGAACTCCTCCAATCCTAGCCATAGGAAAGCCTCTTAACCAACACGGGATCTGAGACTAACATAGGGAGTTGTCTGGAGACCATGTGACAGTATTGGTCCAGAAAATGAACTAGGTCCTTCACACTAGGTCCCACACACCCCTGAGTCCCAGACAGCCACAGCAAGGCACCATTTTAAGAGCCCAGCCCCCACTAGATTGCATCCTGCCCTGGAGCCCAACAGGCCCCTGCCTCTCCACATCCCTGGATCCTCATAGACATTTCCTACCCGCAGCTGCCACTACAGTTGGCTGCTGTTGCTGGGGCCAAAGCATAAGCCACTGGCAGAGATACTGTCCCCCTAGTAGCAGGGCCACCATCACACACTTACATGTGCCCTGAGGACAGGCTCCCCGACCCAGAGCCATCACCTGGGTCTGAGGCATGCACTCCCCAGCTGCCTGCCTATAGCTACAACTACTGCCATCCCCACTTGACTCTCCTCCATAGCCCTGTGAATCACCCCGCCTCTGCACACCATAGCCAGTGCTCATACACACCACTGGGAGGACTAAGGACAGTCCTGCCCATCTTGGCTATGCTTCTTCAGTGTCCAAGTATGCCACCCAGGGGGCCAAAGGATTGCCCTGCCTCATCTGCCCCCATTGGCACTTGAGCACTTTTATCAGGAGCCTGAAGACACCCCACCCACCCTGGCACTACCACCACAGATGGCACCCACACAGACCCAACAACTGCAGGCTTGGAGACTGGCCCACCCAACCCATCACAGACACTACTAATACCAGCATGGAACACTTGGGAGGCAAAGGGTTGTCCTGCTACTGCTGCTATCATTGCCCATTCCACCATCACTGTCTAGGGGCCCAATGACCCTCCCAGCCACCCAGCCCATTGGTGCCACTGCTGGAACCTGAGAAAACTGCTTTGAGGCCATAGAATCACCCCACCTGGACCAGCTAACACTGATGCTAGCATACATCACCATGTTGCCCAAGGACAGGCATGCTCGGCCTGCTGCTGATCCCACTGGCCCTAAGGACTGGTCCACCTGGTGTCCCTATCCCAAGTGAAACTTCACCACGGCCTCCACTGAAAATCACACCTTAAGCCACTGAGGAAATCACAGACACCACTGGCACTATGCACAGCCAAAGAAATTATACAGAGACTACCTACTGTATGCACACAGTCTCAAAGCCAAAATGCCCTACCAACTGAAACCATAGATATATCTTCAGGACAAAATCCTCCCCTATAAAATCAAATGCAAAAAAATTGGAAGAAGTGACTGTTACAACGGATTCACAGATATCAACATAAAGACACAAGAAACACAAAAAAGCAAGGAAATATGACACCTCCAAAGGAATACAATAATTCTTCGGCAACAGATTCCAATGAAAAAGAAATTTATGAAATGCTGGGGTAAAAATTAAAATAATAATATTAAAGAACCTCAATGAAATACAAGAGAATATAGTAAACAACACAAAGAAATTAGAAAAGCCACCCAGGATATGAATAAGAAATTTACAAAAGAGATAGCTATTATAAAACAGAACTAAACAGAAATCCTGGAATTGAAGAATTCATTGAATGAAATAAAAAATACATTTGAAAGCTTCAATAATAGACTGGATCAAACAGAAGAAAAAATTTCAGAACTTGAAGGCAGATCTTTTAAATAATCCAGTCAGAGGAAAAAAAAATAAAGTGAAAAAAGAAAAAAAGAAAGAACAAAGCTTACATGACATATGGAACACCATAAAGTGAATGAATATTGGAATTTTTGGTGTCCCAGAAGGTGAAGAGAAAGGATTTGAAAACCCATTTAATGAAATAATAGATTAAAAAAAAAAACTTCCTAAATCTAGCAAGAGATTTAGACATCCAGATATAAAAAGCTGATAGATCTCCAAATAGATACAATTCAAAAAGTTCTTCTCCACAGCATGTAATATAATCAAACTTTCAAAAGTCAAAGACAAAGAATAAATTCTAAAAACAGCTAGTGAAAAGCATCTAGCATCTATGAGGGAACCCCCATCAGATAGATACAATTCAAAATAGATACAATTCAAAAAGTTCTTCTCCACAGCATGTAATATAATCAAACTTTCAAAAGTCAAAGACAAAGAATGAATTCTAAAAACAGCCAGTGAAAAGCATCTAGCATCTATGAGGGAACCCCCATCATACTCACAGTGGATTTCTCAGCAGAAACCCTACAGGCCAAAAGAGAATGGGATGATATATTCGAAATACTGAAAGAAAAAAGTTGTCAACCAAGAAAACTATACCCAGCAAAGTTATGCTTCATAAATGAAGAGGAAATGAAATCTTTCCTAGATAAGCAAAAATGAAGGGAATTCATCTCCATTTGACTGACCGTACAAGAAATGCTTAAGGGTGTTCAAAATTTGAAGGCATAAGGACTATGTCTACCATTATAAAAACAGAATGAAGGACGAAAACTATGTGATCATCTCAAGAGATACAGAAAAAGCATCTGATGAAATTCAACATCCCTCCATGATAAAAATTTTCAACAAACTAGGCACAGAAGAAATATATCTCAACATAATGTAGGCCAAATGTGACAAACCTACAGCTAACTTCATACTGAATAGGGAAAAGCTGAAACCCTGTCCTATAAGAATTGGAACAAAACAAGTATGCCCACATTAATCATTCCTATTCAACATAGTACTGGAAGTCCTAGCCAGAGAATTAGGCAAGAGAAAGAAATTAAACTATCCAAATTAGAAAAGAGGAAGTCAAATTGTCTCTCTTTACAACTGACATAATCTTATATTTACAAAAACCAAGACTCTTAAAAAAGAACTCTTAGAACTGATAGGTTCAGTAAAGTTGCAGTATACAAAATCAACATACAAAAATTAGTACTATTTCTGTACACCAATAATTAACTAGCTAATAAAGAAATTAAGAAGGCTTTCTCATTTACAATAGCTACAAAAAATAGGAATAGAAATAAATTTAACCAAGGAAGTTAAAGACATCTACAAGGAAAACTACAAAACACTGATGAAAGAAATTAAAAAGGACATAAAAAAATGGAATACATCCCATGCTCATGGATCATAAGAATTAATATTATTAAATTGACTATACTACCCAAAGCAATCTACAGATGCAATGCAATCTTTATCAAAATACAAGTGTCATTTTGCACAGAAATAGAAAACACAATCCTAAAATTTGTATGGAACCAAAAAGGAACCCAAATAGCCAATGCAATCTGAGCAAAAAGAACAAAGCTGGAGGTATCACACTATCTGATTTCAAAATATAATACCAGACTATAGTAACCAAGACAGCATAGTATTGGCACAAAATCAAACATAGACTAATGGAACTGAACAGAGAACCTAGAAATAAATTCACATATTACATCCAACTACTTTTCTACAAAAACACATTGGGAAAAGGACAGCCTCTTCAATAGATGGTGCTGAGAAAACTGGATATCCACATGCAGAAGAATAAAACTGGACCCCTATCTTTTATCATACACAAAAATCAATCTAAATGGATTAAAGACTTAAATATAAGACCCAAAGCTATAAAACTTCTAGAAGAAAACATAGGGAAACACTTCAAGACATTGGTCTAGGCAAAGATTTTATGCCTGAGACCTCAAAAGTACAGGTAACAGGCCGGGTGTGGTAGCTCACGCCTGTAATCCTAGCACTCTGGGAGGCCAAAGCGGGCGGATTGGTCAAGGTCAGGAGTTTGAAACCAGCCAGAGCAAGAGCAAGACCCTGTCTCTACTAAAAAATAGAAAGAAATTAATTGGCCAACTAAAAATATATAGAAAACATTAGCCAGGCACGGTGGCGCATGCCTGTAGTCCCAGCTACTCGGGAAGCTGAGGCAGCAGGATTGCTTGAGCCCAGGAGTTTGAGGTTGCTATGAGCTAGGCTGATGCCATGGCACTCTAGCCCGGCTAACAGAGTGAGACTCTGTCTCAAAAAAAAACAAAAAAAGTACACACAATGAAAACAAAAATAGGCTAAACTTCTGCATAGCAAAGGAAACAATCAACGGAGTGAAGAGACAAACTGTTGAATAGGAGAAAATATCTGCAAACTATTCATTCAGCTAATATCCAGAATATACAAAGAAATCAAACAAACACAATGAAAAACAAATAACCCCATTAAAAAGTAATCAAAGAACATAAGTAGACATTTCTCAAAAGAATAAATACAAACGGCCAAAAGATATATGAAAAAATGGCCAACATCACTAAATATCAGGGAAATGTAAATGAAAATCACAATGAGACATCATCTTACCCCATTTAGAATGGCCATTATTAAAGAGACAAAAAGATGCTGGTGAGGATGCAGAGAAAAGGGAACTCTTATACACTGTTTGTGGGAATGTAAATTAGTACAGCCACTATGGAAAGCAGAACGGAAATTTCACAAAAATCTAAAAACAGAACTATCATACAATCCAACAAGCCCACTACTGGATATTTATCCAAAGAAAAGGAACTCAGTATATCAAAATGATACCTGCACCCCCATATCTATTGCAACATTATTCACAATAGCAAAAGATAGGGAATCACCCAGTATCTGTCAATGGATAAATTAATTAAGAAAATGTGCTGTATATATACATAATGGAATACTATTCGGCAATAAAAAGTAATTAAATCATGTCCTTTGCAGCAATATGGATGGAAGTGGAGGTCATTATGTGAAGTGAAATAATCTCGTCACAGAAAGACAAATATCATACTCATATGTTCTCACTCATACGTGGGAGCAAAAAAAAAATCGATCTCATAGAGTTAGAGAGTAGAAATATTCCAGAGACTGGAAAGGGTTTGGGGGTGGGATGGTGGCGTGAAGAGAGGTTGGTTAACGGGTATGAGTGTACAGTTTGAGAGAAGGTAAAAGTTCTAATGTTTGATAGCAGAGTAGGGTAACTATAGCTAACAACAATGTATGTATATTTCAAAATAGCCAGAAGACTTGAAATGTTCTCAGTACATAAAAATAACTACTAAAGGTGATGGACACCCCAAACACCCTGACTCAATCATTACACAATCTATGCATGTAACAAATATTGCATGTACCCCATAAATATGTATAAATATTATGCATCAATGAAAAATAAGGAGACATTAAATTCTTCATATTTCATAAAAGAAAGTCTTAAAATACTACCTAAAATTGATGAATCAACTACTTGAAAGTCTTTATGATAATTATCAGAAGAGCTAAAAAAGAGAAACAGTTAAAACGAGTTATTTTGTAAGAGTGAGACTAGGCATGAGAATGGAAGAAAACAGGGGTTTTGATTGTACTTTGGAGTTTTATGAACAGCTTAAATTTTTTATAATATGTGCAGATATTATTTTGGTGTTTATTTTCATTTTAAGTCCTCTCCCAGAGACTAGAACTCCCCCTACCTCACAGACAGTAAGAAGGAGGTTCACATAAGAGAAGCTTGAAAGATCTGGAGCTTTTTAGCACAAAAGACTGGAAAGTCCATAATAAATGTCTTTAAGTGCTTGAAGTGTGGCCATAAGAAAAGGAGTTTCCATTTATTCAGTAAAGTTTTATAAGCTAGAGCCAGGATGAGGGTGTGAATTATAGGGATTCTGGTCTTGACTTGCTACAAGGAAGAACTGTCAAACAATTAGAGCAGCACAAAGATGAGGTGGACTTCTTTGTACAGTAGCGAGTCCCTGCCTCTGGAGGAGTTCAAGGAAAGGCTGGACACTAGCTAGAGTCTGGGACATTTTAAAGATGATTCTTACTTCACACGGAGAGTTAGATGATCTAGATTCTACATGACCTGAAAATCACTTCCAACATTACGATTCTAAAATTGTAAAGAGATATTTAATGTCTTTAGTAATTTATCCTGTGCAATCATTTCTCACTTCCAGGAACTACTTCCTTATGTCTGTACTCTTAAAATAATGTCATGTTTGTTTTAGTTCCTAGGTAAAAGTAAACACCTAGGAAAGGGAAATAAAAATACTGAACAATAACTGTAAGAGATAGATCCTTGAATTATTTTCCAATTTTACGATAAAAAAATTGAGGTTCAAAGAGGTAAAAGCCACATGCCCACACAGCCAAAGGACTCTGGAGCCAGGATGAAAACCCAAGCAGCCTAATTCAAGAGCCTCACTTGTTAACCACTCTGCTCACTGTGCCTTACGTATTCCACTGCAGGGTAACAAACCAAAAAAGCAGAAAGGACATCATTCCAAACCCAGGCCTGCCTCAGTCCAATACCACTATTATTTCTTAGCTTTAAAATCTAGCTATTAGAATTAAAGAAAATGTGAACAGTGTGAAAGGAAAGAAGCTGTTTAAAATGCAATGTGTAAGTTTAATTTCTGATCCCACCAATATTAGCTTCTATAGGCTAGAGGAAATGGGCATGTAGCTTGTGTAGGCAAAGTGACAATAAACAGTGGATTATTTCAAGATAACCAAAAGAAAAGGTACCAATCTTTGATAGTTCTTAAAACATACTTCAATATTTACTACTAAAGATTTTCAAATAACATATTTACCATATATTAATATATGATAAATCACCTGGGTTTTATTTTTAAAATTTTCATAAAGGAACTCAAGTAGAGTCTTTAGGCAAATCAGAAAAGCTGAGTATGTAAAGACAGCACCCTGGCTGTGCAGATACTTCTACTTCTGCAGTCCTTCTGGACTTCACTAATAAAGTAAGTTTCCTACCTCAAAAAACAGAGCTTTAGAAAGCACTATGAACAGCTTCCTAAGGCTGTTAATGTGTCAGTAAAACCACTTGACAGTATTTTTCAGTAATAAATCTTTGGAGTCATAATCTTATGAATGAGCACTTTATTAAAGACCTCAAGTTTTTTATTGCCCGTATACTTTTTTGTAATTTTTATTATTTTGGCAGGATCCTCAGCCCAAAGTGAGTGTGTTTCCAAAGGCTGAATAACATTGCATCAGACATTCACAAGTAAAGACACTTACATAAGAAAAGGAATAAGTTCTGTTTTTTTAATATGCTATTATAAAAAATTTTCTTACTCATTTCCTGCTACTAATCTGCAGAGATGTCTTTTATAAATAATACTAAATCCTTCCTAATTTTCAAGTCTTGATGATTTAATAACTACTGCTTATAATTGAATTAAAAGTTACTAAGGAAATTTGTATAGCTACTTATTGTTGTTGTTCCACTGACTAATAAATAATTTCTGGCATGCAACTCATATATAGGATGTAGCTGTGAATGTAGATGTAAAGGGGACTATTAGTGAAGGCATAGCAATGTAATGAACTGGGTTCAAATCCCATCTTTGCCATATAATAGCTGTGTGAACTTGAGCAGAGTGCTTAACTTCTCTGAGCACTTAACACAATGACTGTGCTAATGGTAAGTATTCAATAAAATGAGCATACCTAAAGCATACATTTTGGTTTCTAAGCACCATTCCCTGGTAAAATGAACCAAAGCTCTGTAGGGAATTGGCTGGTTTTAGTTCTGTGGCTTAACAATCGCAAGGGAGCCTGGGATATCTTCTTCCAGAAAGTGAGGAAGTGTTGTAAGACTAAGGAGTCATGTTACAAGGTCACAGGGCCCATCTTGAATGGGCTTCTTGTGGGCAAATTTGGAGGATTTGGAGCACCAAAAAAAAAAAAAAAATAGTTGATTACAACACAGTAAATAAACTAAAACTCATGTGTCCATTGAATTGAAAAGTAAACCTTTTCTTTACAGAAGAATGCAAGCTAATAAATAGGAGGAATGATAAAATTAGTCTTACCACTTTGCCACCTCTGATGTAATAGTTCATCCAGGCAAGAATCGATGGATGCTAACATCACAAGTTAAAGTCATAGGAAACGGGAATAACCCAACAACTATCACCCCAGAGAACCTTAATTAACTGCAGAAGAAAAAGAAATGTACCTTTATACTAAAGAGATTGACGGTCAAACCAACCGTGGAACATTCTAACATTATTTGCCCTCTAATATAATGCAATATGAAATATGCCACTTTACCTTTCGAATATTCTTGCCAAAAAGTTTAACCTGAATCAAATCCAGCCTCTAGATCCAACTTTTAAGTTTACAGGAAAAAGAGAAACAAGTTAAACAGCACTGTGAAGAAACAATCAGACCACTCACTGCTCTGGACTTTCCAAAATGTCAATGCTGTTTAAAAAAAAAAAAAAAAACTAAAAATGCAGTGGATGAACCTAGGCTGGATCCCGATTTAGGTAAGAAAATAGCTAGAAAAGACATTCATGGAGCAAGTGGTAAAATGTGAATGCAGAATAACATTGGATGATTATTAGTTATCTGTTGCTGTATAGTACATTGTTCCAAACTTAGTGGTTTAAGACAACAAACATTCATTATCTCACAGTTTCTGTGGGTCAGGAATCGGGGCATGACTTCACTGGGTGGTTCTGCCTCAGGGTCTCCCCTAAAGTTGCAGTCAAGCTACTGATCGAGGTCACAGTCACATCCCCCCTACTGGAGGAAGATTCCCTCCCTGCCCAGCTCACTCCCACGGTAGCCAAAAGGCCTCAGGTCCTTGCCACAGGGGCCTCACAACTACATTGTGCCCCCCCCAACATCCTTATTTTAAATTCCTAACCCCAACGTATGATATTTGGAAGTGGGGCCTTTGGGAGGTAATTAGCTTTGGATGCGGTCATGAGAGTAGGGCCCTCATGGTGGGATTCATTGCATAAATAAATTGTAGTCAATTCGATGTATAAATTAAAAACTCTTCCCTTTGGCACTATCTCTCAAAATTACAATATCCATGTCCTTTGATCCAGAAAGGCTACTTTTCAGATTTTGTCTTACTGACATATTCTCATACATGAGGAATGACGTGAGATTATTCATAGAAGCCTATGGATAATAATGTATAGTATGTTGCTGTTTGTGTTGAAAATATTAATAAATAAAAAGAGAAAAATAGAATGTGCAGAGTGTCACCATTTGTGTTAAAAAATAAATAAAAAGAATATGTTTATATACATATATGTGTATAGATATTTCCAGAGGGGTATATAAGAAATTATTAATGGAGAGGTTGCCTCTGAGGAGAACTGGGTGGCTGAGGAGAGAAGTAAGGAGAAAAGTTTTGCCTATATACTCTTTTATGCATTTAGAATTCTGTATCTTGTAAATATATTATCTATTTGTTCAAAAAATATTAAATTTAAATTTTTAAAAATCCTTATAATTTAACTAAAGCAAGTCATCTGTACAAATTCTTTACTTTTAAGTGTTTTGTATTCCTTTTTTTCCAAATATATATATATATATCCAATGGCCTGTTCAAGGTCACTTTGTCCCACATTGCCCCCAGCCCTCCTGCTGACAGCATGCTTTTAAAATTGTGGTCAATAATCCTAGTGCGCCCATCCAACATCCGTTTTTCCATTTCTGCTTTCTAAATATGATCACAGATGCACACACACACACTTCACATACTGTACCTGGTCCAGCTTGTCTTTCTCTTCAATGCAGGAGGCAGCTTTTTTCTGCTCTCTGGTGACTTCCGAGGCCAGCCTCCTGATCGTTTCTCTGCTAGCTTTTGCCTCCATCTCATGGACATTTATGGTCTCTTCAAGAGTAACAATTTGTCCTTTCACGAATGCATTTTCCTTGTGCAGCTCTCTAAGCTGAAGAAAAAGCAATCACAGCTATCCTATAAAAGTTAACCATTTCATGCACTTTCTCTAAAGCAACTCACAGTCCATGCCCCAATGACTGCATTAGCAAAACAGTAAAAACACTAGCCCTGCATGAACCCAAAGGGTCACATTTTCAAAGGCAGCCTCTAAATGCTGTTGTTAGGTGCAGACCCTGTAGGCAAATTAAAACTATTCAAAAGGCGGCCACAAGGCAAGCTGGGAAGCCCAAAGCTTCCCAGCAGAACCTGCCTCCGCAAGCCTCTGGCTGCGGGACACCCTAGGCGAGGTGAGGCTCTACCCAGGTCACACCAGGTGATAAAGGAGGGAGTTGTGTTCAGCCCACATCCACCCGGGCCTGCTGCATGCAGGGTGGTCCCTGGCACTGGGGGAAATAGAAAAGACAGAACTATGATTTTTTAAAATACTCTTTTAATTAGTATAAGCACAGAAAAATTCTGAATAAAATGCACTAACGGTGGTTATCATTGAGGGCTGGAATTGGCAGGGCTTTTTGCTTTCTGTGTTGGCATTGTTAACTGAGAGCATTTATGAGATCTACAAGGGGAAAATCAAAGCAGGCAGGGTCCTTGACCTCAGGGACAGGGCCACGAAGATGCCCTTAGGAAGACTTGAAACCCCACAGGACAGGACTAACGTCGGTGTCACGATTGTCTGTGGAAGTGACCTATCTTTCAGCCTCTGCACTCTGCTGGCATGGCGCCCTGCTCCCGACTCAGCACTGTTCCCCTCTCTCGAACACCTGTCCTCACATTCACATGATCACTCCTCAACATCCTTCAAAAGTCCCCCCTCCTAGGAGGGGATAGGTATATACAACCAAACAAGTAACATGTGCAATGTCTGGGGGATGGACACCCTTGAAGCTCTTGGAGGGGGAAGCATGGGCAATATATATAACCTTAACACTTGTACCCCCATAATACACTAAAAAAAAAGTACCCCCTCCTTAGCCAGTCTACCTAAACCAGCATCAAACACCTCTCACTTACTTCACCCTCTACTCCCGCACCCTGATTCATTTTTCTTCATTGTGCCTTTTACTAGGTGGTTCTTATTTGTCTATCTCTTCACTTTCTTTACCCCTCGATAATGAAATCTCTAGGAGAGAATAGACTTAGTCTTGTCTCATTCCCACTGCTGTATCTCCAGCACCCGGAACAGTGTCTAGCATGTAGCAAACACTCACTAAATATTAGTGAAATGGATGAGTGAATAGCAAGCAAATTATTAGGAATACCTCCTTTTCCACCATGGCTCCTTGTGAGCATGTGTACACACAAGTTTACAAAGCATGTGGCTTTGGAATTGGAGCGATTTTGTTCTTGGTGGAACACCTAGTGAGGCTGCAGTCTTGATCAAGACAGCAGACTTTCCCATCTTGGCCAATGGGTTTTTTTTTTTTTTAAAGACAGGCACCTGTTCAGGTGTTGGGAAGCCAGCGCCCCAGAGTCCTCCCATCTGTTAGAAAGCACAGGTTCCATCATGACTCAGCTATGCTGAGGCCAACAAATCAGGGGACATTTGCCATCAGAATACTCATGTTTCCCAAGAGGAAGGAGCATGCCATGCCGCACAGGACCACATGGGGAAGCACCAGGGCCAGTCAGGAGGCAGAAGAGACTGGGAGAAATCTGGGCAAGAGGCTTTACTGTCTCTTCTGCAGGAAGGAATGGCCAAGGCAGAGTAAGCAGGCTTAGGTTTGGTAGTTTGAATGATTTCAGTGGCTGTGAGGTGTAGGGGCTGCCCCTGAGCTGTCTGATATCTGGCTCTAAGGTGATTAGGGGCAAAGCAATAGTGGCCCCAGGTGTCAGAGCCAGTCCTAAGAGGTGGTTGGGGAGTGGGCTCTGAATTGGTCAGTTTGCATCTGAAAGCCCTGCAGGGAGGGGCAGTCTCTCCTGGGTCAGCAAGGCCCCAGATGCCAAAGCATCAGAAGCACCAACAATAGGCCGGCGCAGTGGCTCACACCTGCCATCCCAGCACTTTGGAAGGCTGACAAGGGAGGATCACTTGAGGTCAGGAGTTCAAGACCGGCCTGGGCAACACAGGGAGAACCCCAGACTAGCACACAGAGATTGTCTCTGATGGAGGAAAGCGTGTCCTAAAAGAAGGAGCTCTGAGTTTCCTTTTCTTTCCCCACTACTTAGCTTAAAACATAATCCCCAAACTACACTGCAAAGTGGACTTTTACAGCTGAGCTCCTGGTCACGTGTTAGCCACAGGGAGGAGGATGAGGAGCATCCAGCACCCACGACGGCATCGGGTGGACCCTGGGCCTGAGCTAACCCATCAGTAACGTGGAATACTTCCCAAAGTAAAATGAAATCATCTTGCAGTTTCAGAGAAGACACTTGGGAAGTGCTAGTAGGCACCAAAGAGGTGGTTTTTAAGACTGGCTGCATGGAAATCTGCCAGGAAGCAAGGATATGAAATGTTTGTAAATAAGCAAAGACGCCATGAGCACTCAAATGCTTTTAAGTACCCTAATGAAGCACTATGGGCCAAGTGAATTATTCAGTTAATATCATTAATTTCCATTTTAATGGTAATCTACTATTAAAGTAGGATTTTTACTATTTGTTTTGGTTTTTTTTTGTTTTTTGAGACAGAGTCTCACTGTTACCCAGGCTAGAGAGCCATGACATCAGCCTAGCTCACAGCAACCTCAAACTCCTGGGCTCAAGCAATGCTACTGCCTCAGCCTCCTGAGTAGCTGGGACTACAGGCATGCGCCACCATGCCCAGCTAATTTTTTCTATATATTTTTAGTTGTGCAATTAATTTCTTTCTATTTTTAGTAGAGACGGGGTCTCGCTCTTGCTCAGGCTGGTCTCGAACTCCTGACCTTGAGCGATCCTCCTGCCTCAGCCTCCCAGAGTGCTAAGATTAGAGGGGTGAGCCACTATTTACTTTTTACTTTTTAGCCTACTATTTACTTCTAATGTAAAATTTAAAAAGTACTTTAGACCTAATCTTAATCCTATCCTAAGTAAGTATCCCAAAAATGACACACAGCTGTTGTGTGTGTGTGTGTGTTTCTGTCTGTAACTAAAAGGAAAAACAACTCTCTAAAACACATCATTAAAATTAATAATTAACCATATGCAACAACCTAAATATATTAATATTTTAAACAAAACAAATAATCCCTTTTGGAGAATAATTATTCCAAACAATGCTAAAAAGAATCTTGGAATTGAAGCTCAGAGAGGTCATACGGTTTGTCCCAAGTCACACAATGCATTAATGCTATGCTTGGGCCACCGTCCTATCCTCCTGCCACCCCACACTCAACCACAGCACTCCCTTTTGTGCCATGGGTCAGAATAAGCACTATAGTTATCGTCTTTTTAATGTGCATACAAACACCTTGAAAATTAAGTTTTCCTCTGATGCCTTTTCATTCTTCTTTTCTGGATCCAAGCAGTCATGAAGTTGAGTAAGAAATTCCTCATGTCTCCTGCAATTCTTTGAGATTTGTTTCTTATTCTCCTCATTTTCCTTTGAACACTTCCTATCAGGCAAATAACAAATAAGTCATGGTTTAACATCATGGAAGATAACATTCATCAAACCAAGTCAGAACTTAAGCTGTCTGTGGGAAATAACTAATTGTCATTTTCAATACAGCACAGTTTTCAGACACAGAGCAAATTATTGTCATGCAAGCCCTGTAAGGGAAGGAGAAAAGTGGAAGCAATTTCGGGGCACCTAACACTTGGCAGAAATGTAGGGAAATCTTAATGGCATTGTGGACCTAGTAACAGGAGGGGAGACGGATTTCCTATCCTCAACCCTTAGATCTGCAGAAGTGGAGGCAACTTCCAGATCACACACGGACCCTTTGCCACATGTGTAGTCACAATCCACATATCCACAGATCTCCACTGGGGCCTCACAGGGAAGAAGGAAAATGCTACTACGTTGGTTCTAGAGGGCCAGGCTTTGTTTCCTTTTCCTAACATTATACATGCTCTATCAGGGTCCTGGTTCATGGCCAAGCGTAACTATAATAACAAATACATCAGGAGCAGGGAAGCTCCTTACCTCTGGAAAAGAAAGATGTGGAATCACTAACAAAGATCATAATTAGTTTTCACACACCCTGAGTCTTTAAAGAGTACTGGAAGAAAAGAAAGGAAATCAGTATATCACCTCAACCTCCATGTTTATTGCAGCTCTATTCATAGTAGTCAAGATATGGAATCAACCTAAATGTCCATTTAATGGATGAATGGATAAAGAAAATGTGACAGATAGATAATTACTTTGGAATACCATTCTGCCACATAAAAGAATGAAATCCTACCATTCACAGCAACAGGGATGGAACTGGAGGACCTAATGTTGAGTGAAATAAGTCAGGCACAGGAAGATAAAGACTACATGTTCTCACTCATATATGGGAGCTAAAAAACAAAAGTTGAGCTCATAGAAGTAGAGAGTAGAGTTGTAATCTGTTAGAAGCTAGAATGGGTATGGGGCAGGGGAGGGAGAGGTTGGTTAACAGACACAAAGTTACAGCTAGAAGGGAGGAATCATTTCTAGTGTTAGGTAGCACTGCAAGGTGAATACAGTGAACAGTATTTAGTGTATATTTCAAAAAACTAGAAGAGAGGATTTTGAATGTTCACAACACAAAGAAATGATAAACATTCAAGATGATAAATGTGCTAACTAGAGTGATTTGATCATTATACATTGTACATACCTATCGAAATATCACTCTGTATCCCATAAATGTGTACAATTATTACACATCAACTAAAAATATAAGGGGAAAAAAGAGTATTGAAAGAGTATTAGAATTGGCCAGTCAAGGAAAATGAGAAGATTTATGATGTGATATGAATATTTTACTTCAAATCTCAGGTAGGCTTGTTGAAATAATGCTTTAAATGTTAGAGACTAAAAGAGCATCAAAAAATAGACATACTTTAAAGGCAAATTAGAATCATTTCAGTAATTTAGTATCATTTTTTTCAATATCCTAGATAATAAACATGATTATTGCTTTCCCTTGTTACCATGTCAAGTGTTTACTTCAAATTCTTTCACTCTATTCAAGGATTAACAAAGCATATAAATTGCAGATACTCAAAAGCATATCATATGTCTATTTAGAAAAATGAATAACAATAAAGACTAACATCACTATATCTCTGAATTCTTATTTTTAGCATATGAAAGATAATATTTATTTAGTCTTTTAGACTCATGAAAAGCATAGTTAATGCTATGGTGCTGATTGATTTACATATATGACCCCATATATTAACCCCAAGATTTCAATATTATTTCCCCATTCCAAATGGCTCTAACAACTTACACTTCTATTCACATTTCACTTGACTGAATAAAGTTCCAGGAATATGTCCTAAGAACATAATCATGTAAGATATTCATTGCAGCTTGGGTTATAGTGATTTTTTTAAATGCAGCTAACCTAAGTGCCTATAGGAAACAACAAAGGGAATTGGTTGAGTAATTTATGATATTTCAAGCAATGCAATATAATGGGCCATTTAAAATGATATGCTAAATGATTTTTTAATATTTACAACATATTATTCAATAAAAATAGTACATTACATGTCATCATTTATATACAACTATCTGAAGATCTGTTTAACAAAATGTTAACTATAGCTTTTCTGCAATCATAAGGTTTTGAGTAATTTTAATGTCTTCTTGGCACTCTTCTGTATTTAAAAAATTTACAGTAAGCATATATTATTCTTATTGCTCATTTATTTAATAAATACTTATTGAGCACCTACTATGCACCAGGACTTGTTAGAGGTGCTAAAGGTACAGTAATAAACAATAAAGATAAAAATCCTTGCCCTCATGGAGCTTATGTTCTGGTTGGAAAGATGGATAATAATGCAAATATTAATATATGTAAAACATATAGTATTTTATAAAAGTACTGGAGAAGAAAATAAGCAGAAAAAGGGGTAAGAGATATTGGGGCTGGTAAGATTTAAGATGTGGTAGTCACGGAAGACCTCACTGAGAAGGAGTCTCTGAGGGAAGACCTATGTGACAGAGGGACAGCCAGGCAATATCTGCGGGAAGAGCCTTCCAGGAAGAGGGACTAGCAATTGCAAAAGCCCTGAGTCACTCCTTTGGAGGGAGAGAATAGTAGCAAAAGCAGGTTAGGATGAGCCTTTTAGGTCATGGAAAACACTCTGTCTTTTCCCTGAGAAGTCACTGAGGGCTCTGAGCCAAGGATTGACATGATTTGATTTGTGTGATTTTATTTTTGACCTGATCTTTGTTTAATAGGATCACTCTGGCTACAGGGGGCACCATCAGAAGCAGGAAAGCCACTGCTATGCACTCAATGCCTGTGTCTCCCTGGAATTCACATGTTGAAGCCCTAATCCCTAATATTAGGTCACTAAATATGAAATGTCTGATTTCAAATCAAAAGCGTAGTTTATTATGTCTCAAACAAGAAGCAGTACAATTAATCAAAGTATGCACCTAAACCATAGACACAGTTTTGCCATCTTAACGGCAACTTGTTCATGCCACCAGTGAAGAAGCCTGGAGAGTGAGTCGCGATGAAATCTCGAAAGCTGTTCTCCACAGCTTGTTGAGAATTGGATATTTTTCCTTGCAAGAAGTGGTCAAAAGCCTGGAAGAAGGTGTAGTCAGTTGGTGCAAGATCTGGTGAATATGGTGGATGACAGAGAGTTTCCAAGTCCAGCTTCTGTAGTTTGAGCAGCGTTGTTTTTTGCAACATGTAGTCTTGCAAGGGTATTGGCTTGTCTCTATTGATCAATCTTCGTTGCTTAACGGCAAGCATTCTCATCCTTTCATCAAATGGATTGCAGTAGACACCCACTGTAATCAATTGACCAGGTTTCATGAAGCTGTAGTGGATAATACCAGTGCTGGACCACAGAACAGACACCATTAGCTTTTTTGATGAATATTCGGTTTTGGACTGTGTTTCAGCATTTCATCTTTATCCAACCATTGTGCCAAACACTTGAGATTGTAAAAAAGAATCCATTTTTTATCACACGTAACAATACAGTGTAGAAATGGTTCGCCTTTATGTCATAACAGCAAAGAAAGACAAGCTTCAAGACGATTTCTCTTCCGATATTCCTTTAATTTATGTGAAACCCATCTATCCAGCTTCTTTACCTTGATGATTTTTTTCAAATGGCCCAACTGTGTTGGAATAGTAACATCAAGCCTTGCTGCTAATTCATGCATAGTTTGAGATGGATTTGCTTCCACTACAGCTTTCAGCTCATCGTCATCCACCTTGGTTTTAGGTGGCCCACATGGCTCATTGTCAAAATGAAAATCACCAGAATGGCACCTCTTAAACCATTGACATGGTGTACCTTCATTAGCCACATCCTTCCCAAACACTTCCTTGATATTTTGAGCTGTCTGAGCTGCACTGGTTCCACAACGGAACTTATATTCGAAAATAACACAAATTTTTGACTTATCTATGGCTTCACAAAAATTGCTGTAAAAAAATGTGACAGATAATCACAAGCCAAAATGTACATTTGAAAGGCTGAGGATGTACCTTACAATAAAATTAAAACAAGATGGGTCAAAGTGAAATATCAGAGATATCAACTGTCAAACTTAGTATTTAAGGAAATCAGACATTCCATACTTGATAACTTAATACGGTATTTGGAAGTGGGGCCTTTGGGAGGTAATTAGGTCACAGGGTGGAGCCCTCATGAGTGGGATTAGCGCCCTTATAAAGAAAGGCACATGACAAATGACCTCTGTCTCTCTCTGCCATGTGAAGATACAACAAGAAGGCTTCTGTCTACAAACCAGGAAGAAGGTTTTCACTGGAAACTAAATAGGCCAGCACCCTGATCTTGGACTGTCCAGCCTCCACAACTGTAAGGAATAAATTTCTGTTGTTTAAGCCACTCAGTTTATGGTATTTTTGCTAGAGCAGCCCAAACTGACTAAGACAGAAATTGATACCAGGAGTGAGGTGCTGCTGTAACAAATACCTACTGCAACAATCCAGGTGATTATTAGTGGCTAGGACCAAGTTAGTGGTATTGAAGGTGACAGGGTAACACAGACAAAATTTAAATTTATTTTGAGGATTGATATGATGGGATTTGCTGAGGAACCAGACATGGAGCGTGAAAAAGAAAGAAAACAAAGGATGATATCAATAATTTTGACCTAATCAACTAGAAGAACGTAATTATTGTTGAATGAGAAGAGGAAAAGTTCAGGAGGATTTTGTGGAAACACCAGGAGCTCAGTTTTAGACACATGACGGTTGAGATGGCTGTCGGACATCCTTGTGGAAATGTCTGGTAAGTAGTAAGATACGTGGGTCTTGAGTTCTGGGAAGAGATCCAGGCTAGCTATGAAAATGTGGGAGCCACCAGAATTTAGATCATACTTAAAGCCATGAAACTAAATGATATCACCAAGAGAATGAATTTAGATAAAAAAGAGAAGTGATTCAAGGACTGAGCCCTGAATTACTCTGATATTTCAAAGCTAAGAAGGTAAGGAGGAATAGCAACAAAGACCAACTAGAAACGTAAGATGAAAACTAAGCATGTGTAATGCCCTGGAAACCAAGAGAAGAAAGTGATTCAAGTAGAACGTACTTGATACTGCTGATTGGTTAAGCAAGAGAAGACTGGCCGTTCAACTTGTACTGTGCACTTCCTGGTGACCTTAATGAGTGGTGTCAGCAGCAGATGTTCAACAGAAAGGAGAGGGGACAGACATTGGAGACCATGAGTACATAGAAATATTTAAGGAGTTTTGCTTTAAGTGGAAGGAGAGAAAGAGAACAATAGCTGGAAGTATTAAGTTATTTTTTAAGAATAATTAAATAAATATCAAGCATTTTATCAGTAAAGATATTTAAGTCATATGTAGAATTTTTAAAATATTTTTAGGAACAACTAGTTGCCAATTTTTTCTCAACAGTCACCTCTTGTCAGAACAAAGTGTGGAAAACCTAGGTCTCATGAATTTGTTGCAAAAACTGGCAATAAAACCTAATGAGGAGTGTTCGGAGTGGTTTGGAGTCATCTGGCTTCTGGGGTATTTTTATAACTAGCTTCTGAATGAATAAATGCCTCCCTCTGTGCACTACCTGCCACCACAGGGTTAAACCTCTACTTAGAGGAATCTTCCAATTTGTGTATATAAGCATTTGCAGCCCTAATTGATAGGACATAGAAATGCGTAGGACAATACTATGTTTGTTGGGACTCTTGGTGACATTTAGAAATGAGCCTGGAAAAATTTTCAGGACTCCAAACATATTTGAGGTCAATACTTTTTTTTTTCCAAATTGAGTGTCGGGGCCAAATAATGCAAAATACCAGTATATTCAAAGATGCGTCCTGCTATCAAAAGCTAGTATCATAATGCTAGCTAAACTGAGAAACATATTGCAATATCCTTACTGTAGTTTCTCATCTAGTTCTACAACTTTCTTCTTTAATTCCTGGTTCTCCTTGATTGCAGTGTGAGCTGTGATTTCTGCTCTGATTTTAGAAGTGGAAAGTGCTGCTGATTCTTCTTCTAACTCCTGCACTCTTTCTCTCAAAGAGGTGAGGAGAGATGATTTTCTGGCACTATTTTCTTTGTAGCTCTCCATTTCAGCTTTCAACTCTTGACAGGACACTTCTTTAGAAAGTATCTTTGATCGGAGGTCTCGAAGCTACCATGGAAAAAAGTTTAAAAAAAGAGAGAGAGAATAAGAACTTATCAGTATAAGTTTGAAGTATCTTTAAGAACCCCAAAACCCAAAATCATAATTTAAAATTTCACTCTTTTATTCATGACTTAATCCAATTTTCTTCTTTTAAATATTTGTATCTGTCTTACAAAATGTGAAGTAATGCCTAAGTAATGAACTTCATATTCTGCCTCTTCCAAAAACAATTGTGCAATGTCTTATGTTGATTTGTGATGTATATCACAAATAGAGCCATGAGAGATTTGTGATGTTTATTTCAAAAAAACAATAAAATATTTTGCAATGGTAACCCATTTTCTAAATGTGTATTGCTGCTATTGTCGCTGATGAACAGTGAAACAAGGAACCTACAAGCTGTACTATTTGTGACTTCGTAGCTGTCAACTGTTTCCCAAGTAAATGCAAACTATTCAATATTATCACCAAATTTCTCCTACTTGTCTTCTGGACTCTAACTGTGGGTCATAAAAAAATAATATTCCAACATCTGGGAAAAAAATATGGGATAAAATAGAAATCCTTATAGGATTTATACAAATGAAGCATTTTAACTTTTATGAGTTGTGTGGCATCAAAATGTAAACAATGTATGTGCCCTATAGAGTTAGGATGTCAGGTGTACCCTATAAGAAAACTTTATGAAAACATATACTTACTTATAACTGTAAGTGTGCATGTATACATTTATTCACACACACACATTATCGACTCATCTTTCTGTGGGGTCCTCACAGCCTTGGGGAGACCTCACAGGCCAGTCTAGGATGCCTTGGGGCCACCAGACCATAAGCAGACGGAGTTTAGGGAGACTCTCTCAGAAACTCCCCTCTAGACCTGATGTAGCCTAGAGGGTAGATGGATCCCAGTCATCTTCCAAGAATTTCCCCAACCAGGTGGGACTACCGTGGGGAAGAGGTTCAGAATTCTGCCCCCCCGCCAAGAGCTCCAAATGACAAGCAATCTACATTAATGGAAGATATTCTGAGAGAAGCTAAAAGTTCTCTGGGGCCCATGGAACATCAGCCTAAAGTCCCCAGGTGCCCCCATCTGGCAAGGCTGTAGAACTCCTCCAGGATCTACAATCCAGCCCGAGCCACTTTGCTTCGCGGCATGGCAAACGCATAACCTTCTAGGAATTCTAGGAGATTGGTGCACAATAAGGGAATAAGTGTCAACTTTGCTAAAAGGTTTAAATCTGTATCCCACCGTCCTTTTTCTAATTGCCTCTACGCTCTGCTTCATTTTATCAGAAGCTAAGAAAGCCCATTTCTGATTAGTGAAGATGCATGATCTTACCTCAGACTGAGCACATTCAAGTTTGACCAAAGTTGCTGCAAGTTCACTTCGAGCATTTTCAGCCACATTCCGATAGTGGTTTAATTGCTCCCGAGTGACCGGGACTTCCAGAAGATGATCGTAAGTTTCCTGGTAGAGTTCCCCAAAAGATTAAATACAAAAAAAAAGAGTGTTGAACAATCTTTTCTGTGCAGTTGCGCAAAGCGAGACGCAAGACAGGAGCATTCTTTGTATTCCAAATGTGTCAAAAATGCTAACCAGAAAGTACTGTTTTCAGACCATTTTGTTCTCATTCTCCAAATTCAAAGGGAGGCAGGAGGCAGCCCAGGAACAAATGATGTGCTCCTCCAGGGTAATGGTGAGATTTAGCATTTAAGAATTGGCCTTTGCCACTCTACAGAATTTCCTTCCACCCAATTTAAATGATATTTAGCTCTGCCTGGAACCAGGAAAGTCAGAAGAGAATCAATGCTACATTCTGTGTAAGCTGCAGGGAGGGGGAAAGTTTTCATTGTTCTTCTGTTTCCAGACCACAAAGATGATCAACTCTTCTCTTGTCTGTTGAATAAAGGATCTTGTTTATATATAAAGAGATCATGTGATCTAAATGTGAAAGTCTGTCTCCTTCATAATTATTCACTAAGCCTTTTACTCTCAATCTTATCACCTCTCATGGGGGCCTGAAGTTGATTTAAATGAATGCATGAGGTCAGAGACAGTGCAGCGGTACAGGGACAGCCCCTGGCCCACCTACATGGGAGCAACTCTCAGTTCCACTGGGGGTTGCCGGTGCAGAAATCAGGATCCTAGCCAGGCCAGATCATTCCAATTTCTCAAGACAAGTCATATATCCAGACTTTTTCAAGTAAAAATTCCCGGTGTCTGCAGCTTGGCAACCAATTAAAGTGTTTGAAAAAGAAACACATATGAGCCAGATAAACACACCTGCAGAGCAGATTTGCTGGGTTTGGCCTGTGGGTCACAGTCTGTAACCTCTGGTCCTGTTTCCGTCTGACTCACGCCATATGCCTGCCTCCTTCAAGATTTCTTCCAAAGCTTGGACAGATACCTACAGCCACCTCTATGAAGTTTCCAGGGCCTGAGGTCTTTGTGAAAGGCATACAAGAAAGCCATTCATTTTTGAAGGAATATCAAAGAGGTCACATAAAGAAGGATTTCCTGGAATATCTAAATGACCTCAAGGGACTCACCACTAAAACCCATTTATGGCTGCCAGAGACTTCTCAACTGCTAGTGACTACTGTTTGATATACTTAGCAATACAAGTCATCTCAAAGCCCTTAACTTCACAACAAACGTTGTCATGACTAGTGTGATTCAATCCACAAAATGCCAAACAAAACCTCCAGGGCACTTAGTAACAGCTGGTGTTTGCCAACCACAACACAGTCAAGAAGATGGTAGATATGTACTCTTGGCGGAAAAGCATTAGAAACTTTAACTGAATCTCTTAATAGAGAACCACATCCTGTTCAAACTTGTTCAATAGTCAGAAGGGTCTTCTCCACCCTGACCACCACAGACATATTTCCTAAACGAAGCTGTATGAGGATGCAGGTCACTTAGGAGAAATTTGACCTGCAATATGTATGGCACATCATTTTATAAAATTATTTAGGAAAATAAGTTCCTCATTGAATTATGGGAAATATGATGATTTCTTCCAATGACTAACATCTTTTTTAGGAAATGATATAATCATACCATTATTTTATATCTCCTTCCTATAATAAATATTGTATCCAATAATATAATATTACCAGCCAGATAAGGCAGTTCAGAAATAAATGGTCCTTTGTTTTAGGAGGTTGCAATCTACTGCAGAACAGTACCAAAAGCATTAGCATCTTCAAATGTTCACGGGTAAAAGAAACTATATATTAAGATATCATTTTTGATTACTGAATTTAGAAAATAGTTGTTAGGCCCAAATTGCCTTTCAGAGTCCAGCTGACTGGGGATCATTCACTAACTAATATTTATTGAAAGCTTACTCTGCACCAGGCACTGAGCTTGCAGTCTAATAAGAGAAAGAGCATTTATCGAATAACCATATTAATGATTGCAGAATTACAAATTGAAATAAACACAAGGAACAGGGGAAAAAACAGATAACAAAGGAAATTGAATTAAGATTAGGGAGGTAGAAGGAAAAAAGAGTTCCCCAAGGAAGTGCTGATTAAGTAAATTAAACAGGCAAGAGGTATTGAAGCAGAAGCAGCACACATCATTCCAATAGCAAAATGCCTGTGCAAAGGCCCTGTGCCAGGAGTCTGCCCTGTGTAAGCAAAGATCTGAGAACAGACAGTGAGGCCGAGGGACAAAGTCAGGCAAAGAATAGTGGCAGCAGGGCTTAAAAGGCAGCTCTGAGCTCATTAATATATTTTAGTATCTGGCAGGGCTTTTTTTTCAGAATATTCCTAGCTATTCTTGCTTGTTAATTTTACCATAGGAAATTTAAAATCAGCTCCCTAAATTCCAAAAAATCATGTTGATATTGTTATTGAAATCATGTTAATTTTATAAATAAATTTATGGAGAATTGATATCTTTTAAGTGTTGAGTCTTCCAACTAAAAGCATTTTTTCCCATTTGTTCAAGTATTCTTATATATCTGTTAGTAGCAATTTAGATTTACTATATTTTGTACTTTATCTTTTTTGTTGATATTGTAAATTGGATCTATTTATTCCTATGTATTAAATATGAACCTAGATACCTTTTTGATATTTCTTATTATTTGAAATGGTTTTCATTTGATTCTCCTGGATTGTATTCTGTAAACATGAAAATCATCTATAAATAAAAATAATTTCACTCTCTCCTTTCCAATTTTTATATCTCTATTTTTTTGACTTATTGCCCTTGTTAATAAGCCCAAAACATTGTTAAACAATAATAGCAATAATGGACATTTTGTCTTATTCATAACTTTCATAGGAATGTATTTATATTTCCCTGTTAAGCATAATGGTAGCATTTGGAATTTGGGTTGAGACAGATACATTTTATCATGTTAAGGAGGTGTCCATCTGTATCTATTTTACTAAGAGCTTTTTTTTTAATCAAGAATGGATTTTTATCAAATCCATTTTGGATCTCTATGAAAATAATGATATCTTTCTCTGGATCTGTTAATAAAGAGTACTATATTAATAACTTTTCTAATATTGACTTAATCTTGTTGTGGTAGCCAGAATAATGGCCTCCCAACCTATGGCTATGTTATGTTATATGGTATATTAATTTCCTAGGAAATTTGCTGTAACAAATTTGCTGTAACTGTGAGAGGATAAATTTCCATTGTTTATGGAAATTTATCCTCTCACAGTTCTGAAGTCCAGAAATCCAAAACCAAGATGTCACCAGGTGTGCTTTCTCGGAAGGGTCCAGAGAGAATCTGTTCCATGATTTTCTCTTAGGTCCTGGTGTTGCTGGCAATCCTTGGCATTCCTTGGCTTGTGGACAAATCACTCCAATCTCTACCTCTCTTGTTAAATAGAATTCTTCCCTATGCTACTGTCTCTGTGTCTCTTTTCCTTTTCTTATAAGGTTACTAGTCATATTGAATTAGGAACCACCCTAATCCAGTATGACCTCATCTTTGACCTGAGTTATTTAAGAGCTTTCTTGTTGAGGCTTTTTGTTTTCTGGGTTTATTGCTGACTTCTTTATTGCTTTGTGCTCAGAGAATGTCGTCGGCATTCAGGGCTGATATTCACTGATGCATACCAGAGTGGCTGAACAGTGTCCATTCAGAATGGAGTCCATTCTCATGATATAGCAGTCATTGTGTATTGTGATCACTATCCTTTCTATACTATTTTTATTTCAGTTGGATTTATTGAGGTTTTTGTGAATGTTCAATTTTATAAATATCCCATGGGCACTTAAAATATTGTATTCTCTGTAGGGCTTGGAATATAGAATAAATTAGATCTATTTTACTGGTTATTTAATTAGGCATTTCTACCCTTGCTTAATTTCTACCCTTTTTTGAGCCCACTTGTATGAGAACACTAATCCCATCAACTGAGACAAGTGAGTTAAAACCTTCTATTACTAATTTAATCTTTGTCTCCTTGTAGCATTTGCATTCTTGCTTAATCAATGCTGATGCTGGTTTACTCCGTGCAAAGATACTCAAAACTTTCACATCTTCGCCATGAATTGTGGCGCATAACATTAGAATGTGCTGTTATTTGTCTCATTTAATCATTTCTCCTATGAATTCAATCTTCTCTGATATTGAGATTTTGTTCCCTGGTTTCTTTGTGTTTGCATCTGACTGCATATACCTGTGTTCCACCTTCTTATTTCCAACCTTTCTATATCACTTTGATTTGGATGTCAATAAAGTCAGGTTTGCTTTGTGATTAAAGATAAAATTCTTTCCCCCCCCTGCCCTCGAGGGGGCCTTCCACTAATTTTGGGATTTCAGCCATGTCCTCATTGTGTCAAAAATAGAGTCTGTTTCTCATTTTCTTTGTTGTTTGTGGCTACTTTCTAGGAATGGAAGGGGGAAAGGCCAGTGGTATGCCACCATTTTCAAACTAGAAGTGTCCAGATAGTTTTCTAAACCAAATGGCCCTTTGGTGGCTTAAAGGCATTTAAACATTTTTAAATTTAAAAGCCCTTTTATAAATTCTCCTTTTGAAAAGCAGCTGAAATCATGCGATACTTGTGCAGGAAATCAACAGAGAGATCAATAGAAACCCCAGGTATAGTCCTTAGTCTCTAATACTCAGAAGAATTTAGTGTATGAAAAAAGAGGCATTACAAATATTTTCTAGTAAGAAAAGAAAATACTATTTAATAAATAGTGAAGCTAATTACTGAAAAAAAAGAAGAGGAAAGATTAGAGCTATACTACACATTATAAACAAAAATAAATTTAAGATAAACTTGAAGCACTGAGTATAAAAAAGGAAATCATAAAAAATACCACAAATTAATATTTACCTTAGCATGAGGATTTTGGCAGTGCCTACTAAAATTTTAAATGTAAATACCATCAGTTATGGTTTAAAGGTGTCCCCCAAAAGTTCATGTGTTGAAAACTTAATTGTTAATGTAATGGTGTTGGGAGGTAGGGCTTTTAAGAGGTAATCAGGTCATGAAGCAAAGTCTTCATGAATGGATTGCTGCCATTATTAGGGGAGTAGGTTAGACACCACCAAAGTGGCTTTGTCATAAAAGCAAGTTCTCCTTAATTTGCCCTTTGCCCTTCCACCATGGAATGATGCTTGCCAAATAATAGCATCATGCTCTTGGACTTCCCAAGCCTCCAGAACTGTGAGCTAAATACACTTCTTTTCTTTATAAATTACTCAGTCGATGGTATTCTGTTATAACAACAGAAAGTGGACTAAGATACCATCTGATCCAGAAGCTTCACTTTCCAATTATCTCCCCTTGAAAAATACTCACATATGTGCATAGAGATATGTATAGGGAGGTTCATTATACTATTATTTCTAATAGCAACAAGAAGGGCAATGTTGAAAAATGTAAATTCCTGTTGACAGGGAAATTACCAAATAAAGACATTTCCATATTGTCAAATCCCATGAAACAGGGAATAAAAGAGAGATCTGTATGTTTGGGCATAATTGCATCCCTAAAATATGTATATCACTGAACATAAATAAAGTGTAGATCCATAGTTTGATACTCTTTTTTTATATAACACAGACAGGATGAAAAATACTATGTATTTGCTACAAATATATTTAGAGACAAAAAAGAGAAGTCTGACAAAGCACACATCACCTGATGATAGTACTCACCCCTGGGGGTGACACCAGTATAGGAGCTAGGGGAAGGGGGGCAATGGTTTAATTTTTTTAAGAAAGATGTCTCTAAGCATTATTTTTATAACTAAATAAAATTGAAAGAAAAGAAAAAATGCTGGAAAGATATGTGCAGTGTGGTTATCTTTTGGTTATAGGATAAATTTTATTTTCTTCTTTATTATATGTTTTTATATTTACAAGTCCTTTACAATGACTGTGTATTACTTTCATAATCAGAAAAAATAAATATCCTCTCTTAGATGTAAAAAAAAATAAATAAAAAAGAAACAAGGACAGAAAAAACTCACCAACCCTGCTATGCTGTGTTTTTATGAAGAACATGATGACAAAGAAACAACCATAAGCAGCATAGACTTGAACAGATGAGAGAGCTGACATTTTAGGAAATTTGCTCTCAAATAAGCCCTCCTGGACTTCATAAAACTTTTTGAAAGTTCTTCAACTTTTCCACTAAGTATTAAACAATTTTTACTTTAAAAAATCTTTTTACTTTATTCAAAATGGCATGATTAAATCAAAACTCATCCATTTGTCATCACATGAACACAATCTATATTATTAGGTACCTCTCCACTAATCCATGAAGCAATTTTATATTAATTTGAACAAGCCAACTACATATGATTTGATTCTGCTACTGGTATTTATGATAATGATTGAAATTGCCTCACAGGGTGGTTCATAGTCTTTTTCAGAATAAAGGATGGCTTCAAAGCTCAATGGCATAAAGCAAAGATAAGCTTATTCATAATTTAGTATACAATGTGCCCCATTATCTGACCTAAGGACAATGTCTCGGGCCAGTCTTGCTACTATGGTATTTAGTTGTCTTATTATCCCATGGACAGAAAAATAAGATGAAAATCACTGCCTGCCTCTGACACACAAAAGCCCCTGTCCATTTTCATCATCCTATCCCATAAGCAATCTCTCCTTTGTCCCAGCATCATTCCATACTGCAGTGCCTGGCTGTGTTACCACAGGCTTTTCCATTATGGAATGCTGCCTTCTCTCTCTCTCCCTCCCTCCCTCCCTCCCTGCCACTGCTCCCTCCTATTATTCAACTTCTTCCCACCAGGTAAAGTGTCTTTGATAACTTACACTGCATAATTAAGTCTCGCAAGTTGTATTTCTCCAACCTAATCATTCCTCCAATCTTTGACTACTCATCAGTTCTTCTCCCTACTTGGAAGGGCTTTTTTGACCTTTCTGCTTCTCTTTTTCTTTCTATCTGCACTTGGCTTCCGGGGATCACTAGGGATAATGAGCCCAGGGGAGAGTGTGATGTGTGTGGGATACAGAAAACGAATCTAAGCATCTACATCTTAGTAGCTATGGGGAAAGTTTTGGAAGAAGACATTCTGCATAAAACCAAGAATGGTGAAAATGCTTATCATATTATTTATACACTATTTTTCTATTCCTTTTGTCTTGGACATCATTCTTATTCACTTAAAAACCCTTCTTATTCAACATCCCTATTGAAAAGGATGTGGTATTCCAAAATATTCTTAATATTATCGTTATACTAAAATAAATTGAGTCTTCTTTTCATTGGGTGGGCATGGGCCACAGTTAGAAAAACTTAGGTATCAAACCCTTTGAGGGGTTTACTTTACTAGTCCTGATGTAATCCTAAACACATACACACACACACACACATCACAACTAATATTTACTGAGCCAGGAATGTTTCTATTCACTCTTTATAATAACCCTATTAGTGGGGGCTATTCTTATGCCCTTGCCTAAAAATAAGGCCATTAAGGCCTATAAAAGGGAAATTATATTGCCAGATAGAAAAAAGTAGGAAAGGAAGAAAGAAAGAAAGAAAGAAAGAAAGAAAGAAAGAAAGAAAGAAAGAAAGAAAGAAAGAAAGAAAGAAAGAAAGAAAGAAAGAAAGAAAGAAAGAAAGAAAGACAGACAGACTAATAGTAAATCTGGAAGCAACAATTGCTTTTCTGTGCTATATAATTTTAAAAGCAAGTTTAAAATATGCTTAATGAATGGGCATGTAAAATTTCCCAGCCACTGCATGGGGCACTTTGGCAGATACCATATGGCTCTATTCCTAATTCTACATGAATGTTTATGGTCTGCAATGTCCATTGATAGAAGAATTAGTAAACAACAGTGCTTCCATAAGATGGAAATCTAGAAAAGCAGTTAAAAGAACCAGACTAAATCTATTTGGAGCAAGATAGCTAGATCTGAAAAACATATTGTTTTTTAAATAAAGTAAATTAGAGAACAAAACAAACAGTATGATACAATTTATGTTTTAAAAGCACATGCTAAACAAAATATACCTTCTATCAGTATAAGTATGAATGTGAGAAGTACTTTTTAATGTTCTGAAGAACACTCATCAAACTTACATAATTACCTCTGGAGAATGGGGGGAAAGGGTCAAGATGGGATGTGGTCGTCAAAGGAAATTGTCACTACATTTGTAATGTTCTAATATGTAAAGGAAAAACGACTATCGTTCTAGCATTAAGATCAGTTTCTTAAGTAAAAGACAACTGAAAATATTTGAAGTCCAATTCACTAGGTTCTCGGGTTCACATCTTAATCTTCCTATACTTCAGACTTCAAGAAACTGAATACAATGTTTGTGAATTCCTTATTGGCTGCAGAGGCAATAGGAAACCCTGAACTTGAACCCCAGCATACACAAAGAAGTAGAAAGAAGAAATCACTGAGTTCTAGCAATCCTTGGAATACATTTGTTATGTGAGTGCACATTCTGACTACATTTGGAACAGGAAATTCATCATTAAAATAAATGGAATATAAATAATATTATAGCCAAAATATTAAGTGTCTTCAAAGATTAAGATAAGAATTCAATGATTTCTATGTTTTTATTCACCAGAATAAGATCTCCAATTAGCAAAGGACAAACCAGAGAGAGAAGACTGTTTAAGTTAACTTCCGTGTTGCACTAAATCCCTGCTTTGCCTTCCAAGGCGGTCCTTAGCTCTGCTCAAAGAAAACTCAATGCAAATCATGCGGCTTCGTCACGTCTAACTGCCATTTCTTCTGTGAAAAGGAATCTAGAACATGCAGTGAACACAAACTCCTTATAGTAACAAATCCTCCACAGTGGCTACCGCATAAACAAATGAAAAGGTGGGAAATGTCAGCAACAAGTAATCTCTTCATGATTCATTTTAGAAGAAATCAAACCGTTTTTAACCTTCCTATAAGAATTCTTGCAAGGAGACCAAGAAAGGTCCACAGTTAAGTCTTTAGAATTATTTTTTTCACTACTTTGTTCCTAGCATAAATCGGATTAAAGGCAGCTTTCAAACCTCACACTGTGGTGCTCTGCAACTCCGATGACGTGCCATGACGGTGACAAGAGTGTCCTCAACACACTCTTTAGGACGGACGTGCGTGGATTACTGTTTAGGAGCCCTGCCCATCCGAGCTCACCCTCACTTCATTGAAGAGAGCGGCAGGAGGCAGCTCAGGAATGTAGGAAGGAATCAGAGGCCATGAGGAAAATCAGCGACTGGCCGGTGCACACACCTTCCAAGCAACCTTCTCACTCTCCCAATATTTACAACTTAAAAGTCTTCCCAAGCCATTTTCCCTCCGCCCAGTGTTCTAGACAACCGGATGGATCACAGCTCCTACGGCTCTCTTTCAGCTGTCCTCTCATGGCAACCCACACTTCTCCTCCTAGCACTTGGCACAGGGCAAGGGACAGGTTGTGAGTGTGCGTGAGTAGTCAACGTCTCCCTGCCTCAGAAGACTGTGGTGTTCACTAAGTCACACTGGCACCTGCTTGGGACCTCACAGAGGAGATGCTCAAGTGAATGAATGGATGCTCGTTTTACTAATATCCTAGTCCTAGGAGGACTAAATCCTAGGACTAGGACTAGGACTAGGAGGACTAGTAAATCTTATAGGACTAATAGATTTACTAATATCCTAGTCCTCCCATCCGATGGGTCGATGAGGGATGGATGCTCTTTTTACCAATGTCCTGATCCACAGGACTGACTCCACAGTCCCATCCCATTCTTATCTGCAATACCAAGTATCCTCAGTCCCTGGAGATGGCTGTTCCTTCCCAGTCCCACACCCTGGAGATGGCTGGTGTGGGAAGTTCACAGACAGACTCTCCCACTATCAGGAAATAGCCTGCTATATTCCATCTCAGCCTGTCCCTCTCCAAAAGCATTAACAAACCAAAAAGCATGAATGTTTCCTGTAGCCATAATCTCTGACGGGAGAAAAGTTGCCTTCTGTGAGTGTTCTGGAACATACTTCCCCTGTACCACGGCAGGGTCAGAAACTAAAGACAAGCTCCCACCTTGCTAGTGTTTCCTGTAATCTTTACTGTTTACAAAAGGCTTAGATTTCAGGAAATGATTTCAACTTCCATTCAAAGCTTCAGGCCGGCCAGGTGTGGTGATTCACACCTGTAATCCCAGCATTTTGGGAGACCAAGGTGGGAGGATCACTTGAGGCTAGGAGTTTGAGACCAGCCTGGGCAACATAGTGAAACTGTCTCTACAAAAAAAATTTTAAATTAGCTGAGCATTGCTGCATGGGCCTGTAGTCCCAGCTCTTCGGAGGCTGAGACAGGAGGATTGTTTGAGCCCAGGAATTCGAGGTTACAGCGAGCTATGATCAGACCACTGCACTCCAGCCTGGGCGACAAAGCAAGACCCTGTCACTAAAAGAAAACAAAGTCAGGTCTATCTTTTATCCGAAGTCAAAACAAGGAAAAAAAACCAAAAAAACAAAAAGGAAGAAAGCAAATAGCAGTAAAGAAAAATTAAAGTCTCTGGGAGGCCGAGGCGGGCGGATTGCTCAAGGTCAGGAGTTCGAAACCAGCCTGAGCAAGAGCGAGACCCCATCTCTACTATAAATAGAAAGAAATTAATTGGCCAACTAAGATATATATAGAAAAAATTACCCGGGCATGGTGGCACATGCCTGTAGTCCCAGCTACTCGGGAGGCTGAGGCAGTACGATTGCTTGAGCCCAGGAGTTTGAGGTTGCTGTGAGCGAGGCTGATGCCACGGCACTCACTCTAGCCTGAGCAACAAAATGAGACTCTATCTCATAAAGAAAAATTTAAAAAAAAAAGAAAAATTAAAGGACGGGTAAATAAAAGAGGAAGCAAGTAAGTATCATATATGTACTGTTAGTGTTGTACCCTTGCTAGAGGTGCATGATAATCTGGCTTTTCCAGGCAAATAAACATGAGCCACACAATCCACTAGGATCATAAGGTCAAGCAAACCAGTTGTTCAGTGACACCTATTTACTCAGAGAAATCACCACAAATTTCAAAACCTGCAAAATAATCCAATGGTATAATCCCAAATCCTGTTCAGCACAAGCACTTCTACAACAGGGTCTAAACAATGTAGTCCAAGTAGACATCACTCTCAGGTTCTAGTTTTTCAGGGTGATTTTAAAGTAAAGCATAGAATAAGTGAAATGCTTATTCTTTAGCCAATCATCTATAATATAATATCATTTGACTACATTTATGTAGTTCATGTAAGAAACACAATTTCAAAGGCCTCTTGCCCATGTATTAAGAGTGCATTCCTTGGCCATGCGCGGTGGCTCATGCCTGTAATCCTAGCACTCTGGGAGGCCGGGGGGGGGGGGGGGGGGGGGNGGGGGGGGGCGGATCACTCGAGGTCAGGAGTTCGAAACCAGCCTGAGCAAGAGCGAGACCCCATCTCTACTATAAATAAAAAGAAATTAATTGGCCAACTAAGATATATATAGAAAAAATTAGCCAGGCATGGTGGTGCATGCCTGTAGTCCCAGCTACTCGGGAGGCTGAGGCAGGAGGATCGCTTAAGCCCAGGAGTTTGAGGTTGCTGTGAGCTAGGCTGACACCACGGCACTCACTCTAGCCTGAGCGACAAAGCAAGACTCTGTCTCAAAAAAAAAGAGTGCATTCCTCATTACCCCAATCCATCTTCCTGCTGAAACCACTGAAATATGTCCTGGGAGGTGAGTGTGGAGGCCTCACATATCCTACACCTACTTAGCAAACTCTCAAAAGTCACATAATCTAAGCTGATGTAGCAATTTTAAGGCCTTTCAACATGAAGACTGAAAATGGTTCTGCCAAAGCATTATTTTCATCCAAAAATAAGCAGCGACTGACTTTCTCCCTTTCCTCCCATCTCACTGTGTGCTGATGGAACCTCTTCGCTGCCCCAGAATAGTCACTCTGAAACACAGACTGATCGTTCCTCCCCACCTACAAAAGCTGCCCACAATAGACAAGGTAAGGAAGAAGCACATTAAGGTATGTAAATCTCTTCTCAATCGGCCAAAACCCACATTTCCAGCGTTCTTGCCCCAATGCCCGATATCCAGCCTAACCTCCAGTCACATAGAAAAAATGCCATTTGTCTAGACGTGTCACACAGAGTACCTGTAACTGCCTCGTGCTCGGGGTGCCTTCCTCATCCTTCTTAAGCTTCTTCTCCACTTGGCAAAATTCTGGATCCGATTCAAAAGTTGGAATTGGCTTTTCTGTGAAGCCTTCCTAGGACACCTGGGGAAAATTTATTTTTATCCCAGTTACCACTACTCTTGCCCCTATCCTCATCTTATTTACTTGTCTTGGTTAATATTTCTCTAACCATCTAATCAATGGGATAAAAATGAATACCACCCAGAGTCCTACAAATCAGAGACAACCCTAAGACAAAATTTTCCTTTACCTATGAAATTAATATTAACTCTTCAATTATTTATGAATGGTTTCTCTACAATATTTCTACACATAGTTTCATCTCCCTCCCAGGCTGCATTATAACTTTTGTATAATATATACTCTTGCCTCCACGGGCCCCTTCTTACATAAAAGATATCAAAACTTATATTTTAAGACTGCATTAGTATAAAGATGAATATTTCAAAATATTAAGTATTAAAATACAGATGCTCCTCAACTTACAATAGGGTTACGTCCCAATAAAGTCACTGTAAAGTCGAAAAATCATAAGTCAAATCATTGTCAGTCAGGAGACACATGTAGATTTTTCAGTATGAAAGTTTATTGTTTTTCCTGTTCTGATTTAAAAAAGAAAACATATTTTTATGGGTCCCTAAAAGTGTGGCAGGCCACAGTGGGCACTGATGGATAGGTCAGCCCTGTCTCTCCAGGAAATCAGGCAGGGGCTATAACAAGCTCTTCCCAGAATTCTGCTGGGTTTTTTTGTTTTTGTTTTTGTTTTGGGAGACAGTCTCACTCTGTCAACTGTCACCTGGGCTGGAGTGCAGTGACATCATCATAGCTCATGCAACCTCAAATCCCTGGATTCAAGCAGTCCTCCTGCCTCAACCTTCCAAGTAGCTGAGAATATAGCACATGGCACCATGCCTGGCTAATTTTCTTATTTTTTGTAGAGATGAGTGTCCCACTATTGCCCAGGCTGGTCTCAAACTCCTGGCCTCAAGTGATCCTCCAACCTCAGCCTCCCAGAGTGCTAGGTTTACAGGTATGAGCCACTGCACCTGACCAGCATTTGCCTTTGAGTCCATGTGTGATACACTTGTGGGCCTAGCCATAGCCTGTCCTTTGTTATTCTAACAAATTCCTTAAGCCTGGAAGGACTCAAAGTGAATTTATCATGCGTTATTAGTCAAGGTTCTCCAAAGAAACAGAACCAGTAGGATGTGTATATACACAAAGAGAGAGAGATTCATTTTAAGGAATTGACTCACATGATTGTGAGGTCTGGCAAGTCTGAAATCTGAAAGGCAGTCCAGAAGCCTGGAGACCAGGGAAGAATTAATATTGCAGCTCAAATGCAAAGGGAGTCTGAAGGTACAATTCCCTGTTTTTCAGGAAATCTTATTCTTTTCTCCTTAAGGCCTTCAACTGATTGGACAAAGCCCGCCGACCTTATGGAGGGCAATCTACTTTATTTCAGTCTATTCATTTAAATGGTAATCCCATCTAAAAAAAAATACTTTCATAGCAATACATAAAATTAGACATCACATTGTGCATTTCAAAAAGAGTATGATCTTAAGGTTGATACCAGGCAATTATGCAAGGTTACAAAAGTCTTAATGCAAATATCACTGCCAGAGTTGAAGAAGGAATAAATTGTCTCTCGGCCAAAATGATGTGAAATGGAACTGCATAATTTGCATCTTGAACAGATCCAGCTTTGTAAACTTGAATACATCTAAATGTTTTAATTTTACTTCTAAGTAAGTGTCAGTCTGCCCATTTGCCTTCATGAATAAGAGTAAAGATGTTCATCTTTATCCAAATATCATGGTTTTAAAATCATGAACCAGAGATGACACTAAATACTTGCTTAAGTTCTATCAGAAAGGAAACACTTAACAGTCAATATGGTCAAAACCATAATCATTTTTCTCAGCTATTCCCTAAAATTCTAATTATCAATTTTAAATGAATCCATCCAATAAGTCAACTCATTCCATTACTTGGATGGATCATTTGTGGATAGACAGTGCTGGTGGGCCCATGAGGATGTGGCTCAGGTCCACACTGGGGGACCAACAGAACTTTCCAAAATTAGAGAGTTCTTGATTTTTAAGAACTGGACTTTCTGAAAAAGAAGATTTTTTTTTAAATTTCAATAGCATGTCTTTGTATAATAATAGCAAAGCCTTGAAGATTCACAACACAAATATCATTGCTTTAAATCCTAGAGTGGAGAACAATCCATGATGGAGAGCTATTTTCCTACCTGAAAGGGAACAACTGGCACCAACACAGTGGGAAGGAAAACCAGAGGGAGATAGGCAGCTTAGAGGCTGCCTGCCCTTTGGGGACCCACAGTCTGAGATGGGTGCTGGGAATAAAAACTCCAGGTAGATCCCTGGCTTCCCAGAAAGCAGCCCACAGAGAGAGGAGCCTCTCAGAGAACACCTGCAGGCAGCACAGCTCCTGGGAGTAGAATCAAGGGCAATGACTGAGCGAAGTGCCCACTGGGCAGAGGGCAGCGCCATAAGGTCCCAAGCTCCAGCTCCCGCACCCACTTCTCAGGCAAGGATGGGATACCATACTCTGTTTCCCATTTTCCCAAGAAAAGCAAAAAGGGCCTCTTAGATAAGGCAATAGATCTAAAGAGACTTGGGTTAGGAATATGGAGCAGGCAACAGGCTGGCCCTGCAGAGGTCAGGGCAGAGCCCAGGACTTCAGCAGAGACAGACCGCCAAGTCCAAGAGAGAAGAGTTGGAGCCAAGAAGACAGGATGTCCCTAGGTCCTCCAAGAAGAAGAAGAAAAAGAATAAGGAGGAGGAGGAGAAGAAGAAAGAGGGGGAGGACGACGAGGAGGGGGAAGAAAAGGAAGAAGAGAAGGGAGGAGAAGGAAGAGAAGGAGAAGAAGAAGAAGAAGGAGAAGAAAATAGGGCTCAGTCTAAATGCTCATCCTCAGGCCGGGTGAGGTGGCTCACGCCTGTAATCCTAGCACTCTGGGAGGCTGAGGCGGGTGGATCGCTCAAGGTCAGGGGTTCAAAACCAGCCTGAGCAAGAGTGAGACCCCCGTCTCTACTATAAATAGAAAGAAATTAATTGGCCAACTAATATATATATATATATATATATATATATATATATATATATAAAAAATTAGCTGGGCATGGTGGCGCATGCCTGTAGTCCCAGCTACTCGGGAGGCTGAGGCAGGAGGATCGCTTGAGCCCAGGAGTTTGAGATTGCTGTGAGCTAGGCTGACGCCACGGCACTCACTCTAGCCTGGGCAACAAAGCAAGACTCTGTCTCAAAAAATAAATAAATCAATCAATGCTCATCCTCTGGGCCACACCCATGACACCGGCAGAAACTTAACCTTTTCTGGCCCTCCCTTCCCAGTCCCCTCACAGTTTACCTTCCTCCACCTACTCTACAACTTGCTGGGTTCTGTCCTCAACACTGTTTCCCCATCACTCAAGACATCCCCATTGGCCTACTCCCTGCCCTCCTGAGATCTCAGCCACTTCCAGTACCTGATGGCTCCCAAATCTACACCTCTAGCTAGAAGTCGCATTTCCAACTGGCCACTGACCATCACCTGCATGTCCTGCTGGTGCTTCAAGGTCAGCATCAGCTCCCAACGCCCCCCCCCATTGCCCCAGTAACCTCAGCGAAACTCCCCTCCCTCCTTCCCCCTCCTCTGCTAGAGCACCTGTGTAATTACACTTGCTTTGTTGTGTCTTTCCTCTAGATCCTTATCTGAGACCATATATTTACTCCAGCTACGCTTGCCTTCTTCCTTTTTAAAACTTTTATTTATTACCAATTATTATTTACCTAACTAAACTGTAAGCTCAGTAGGTAGACTGAGTACCTTCTACTTTGTAACTCCATTTATTGCCTGGCACACGATTTTTTTTTTAATTTTTCTTTGAATTCTACAGAAAAGTTGCAGGAATAATCCAATGAATTCAAGTATGTATGTTTTATTTAGATTCACCGATTCTGAGAACATTCTACTACATTTGATGTATTCCTTTTTTTCTATGCGTATATTACGATATGATTGCTGAATCATTTGTAAGCAATTCACAGATGCTATGGCCCTTTATCCCTAAATACTTCAGCTTGTATCTCCTAAGAACAAGGACACTCTTCTTCATGCAATGGTCAAATTCAAGAAATTTAACAAAGACACTGTATTATTCACCAATTATCTGTTAATGTTATTATTAACATTCCTTAGAGCAACTGTAAATGCATTGCATGTGGTTGTCAGGTATCTTTAGTCTGTTTAATGTGGAATAGTGCCCCAGCCTTTCTTTGTCTTACATATATCAATAATGAAATCAACTGACATGAGGCTCCTTCTGAGACACAATGAGAAGAACACAACACCTTTCACAGAATCGTCAAAAATGCCAAAAATGATTAACCGGAATTTAACCATGAGGAAACATTAGATATGCCCAAATTGAAGAACATTCCACAAGCTGCACTCTTTTTAAACACATCAAGCTCTTCCCCACCTGAGGGCCTGGTGTTGTTCTTGCTGTTTCCGACAACACTCCTTCCCTCTAGCCTTGTTCAGATTCAGTACATCCTCTCCTCTGATAGCCACACCCACCCACCCTGTACAAACGAGACCTACCTTCACCCCATTCAATCTCTACCCTGTTCTCCTGCTTTCTTTTCTTTTCAAAGCATGTACCACTCTCATGTACCATTACTTTATCTATTTTTTTACTTTTTTGTAGAATATAACTTTTATGAGAGTGGGACCTGTTTTAAAATAATGCCTGCTTTGAAATAGGCACGTGGGCAGGGCGTGGTGGCTCACGCCTGTAATCCTAGCACTCTGGTGGGAGGCAGAGGCAGGAGGATTGCTTGAGGTCTGGAGTTCAAGATCAGCCTGAGCAAGAGAGAGATCCCCGTCTCTACTAAAAATAGAAAGAAATCAGCTGGGCAACTAAAAATAGAGAAAAAATTAGCCAGGTATGGTGGCATATGCCTGTAGCCCCAGCTACTAGGGAAGCTGAGGCAGGAGGATGGCTTGAGCCCAGGAGTTTGAGGTTGCTGTGAGCTAGGCTGACGCCACGGCACTCTAGCCCCCGCAACAGAGTGAGACTCTGTCTTTAAATAAATTAATTAACTAATAAAAATAAAATAAAATAGGCACTCATTTTATAGTTACTGAAGGAAAGAGTTTTCTGCATCTTCAGTGCCTAGCAGAGTACCTAAGACTCAATAAATGTTTGCCAAATGGGTGACTAACACAGTGTATGTATGATTCACTAAGCAGAATATCTATGGCTCACATTCCTCCTATGTTCTCATTTTTGCTTACTCCAAACATTCGTAAAATTTCTACATCAAGAGTTCCTTTTCAGGCCGGGCGCGGTGGCTCAAGCCTGTAATCCTAGCTCTCTGGAAGGCCGAGGTGGGCGGATTGTTTGAGCTCAGGAGTTCGAGACCAGCCTGAGCAAGAGCAAGACCCCATCTCTACTATAAATAGAAAGAAATTAATTGGCCAACTAATATATATAGAAAAAATTAGCCGGGCATGGTGGCACATGCCTGTAGTCCCAGCTACTCGGGAGGCTGAGGCAGGAGGATTGCTTGAGCCCAGGAGTTTGAGGTTGCTGTGAGCGAGGCTGACGCCACGGCACTCACTCTAGCCTGGGCAACAAAGTGAGACTCTGTCTCAAAAAAAAAAAAAGAGTTCCTTTTCAGTATTTTGCTATCCATTTCTTTTACCCTGAAATAGAAGAGACTTGGGGAAATGTGGCAATTATATTCAAGTCTAAAATCGTTCCCCTTTGCGCTGACATTGAGGCTAGACTAAAAGGGCCTTAATATGCTGAAAAATACATTTTTACAAAAATCGAGGGAGGAAAATTCAAGAGGTGAAGCCTAAGGGTAAATTCTTTCAGTGAAAAGGAAGTCATTTCAGTTATTCAGAAATATGATTCAGATATTTATTTTCATGAGACCAACACACCCCTACTGCAGTAAGAAGGAAACTTAGTTATTTTTATAAGCAATATTTAAAATATCTTATTTAATCAATATGTAAGCATGTAGCTATAAAAGCTATAATCAATAGCTGTGCTTGTTATCAGCAAGAGAATGAGTGAGGTGTTACTGGTCTACCTCAGCAATGCTTTTGAACTTCTCTGCCTTAGATCAAAGCTACCAAAGCACTAATTTCAAAGGAAAAAAATTGGAAGCCAAACAAAGAAATAAAGAAACCTTGGGTAAAAGAGCATAGCATAAATAATTCCTAGTACAGCAAATGTTACTCCCTTTGTCAATTAAAAAAATTTTAAATGTCCTTGACCATGGAAAAATAAGTCTTTATAATTAGTCAACTCAAGTACAAACCAAGAAGTATTTACTATTGTTTGAAATATACTACACATTGTATTTGGTAACACCAAGTAAATACACAGTCTCTTTAAAATACGCAAATAAAAACCTACTCTCTGTGTTCAAAAGGTTCTCTCCTACCTGTTCTTTGAAGGTTTTATCTCACGCTGCATTCTGAAACCAGGTGGCCAAAAAATCATTAGATACCAAGAGAAGCCAAACATTAAAGTTAAAATAAAGTTGGATGTCCAAATAAATTAACTGATTATCATTTGTTTTTTAAAACTTTTTATTCTGAAATAGTTTTAGAATTACAGAAATGTTTCAAAACAGAACAGAGAGTTTCTATATACCCTTTACCCAGCTTTCCCTAATGT
>VSMD01045351.1:0-30785 GCA_008750895.1 Mirza zaza
TTTTGAGACAGAGTCTCATTTTGTTGCCCAGGCTTGAGTGAGTGCCGTGGCGTCAGCCTAGCTCACAGCAACCTCAAACTCCTGGGCTCAAGCGATCCTCCTGCCTCAGCATCCCGAGTAGCTGGGACTACAGGCATGCGCCACCATGCCCGGTTAATATTTTCTATATATTTTTAGTTGGCCAATTAATTTCTTTCTATTTATAGTAGGGACGGGGTCTCGCTCTTGCTCAGACTGGTTTCTAACTCCTGACCTTGAGCAATCCACCTGCCTCGGCCTCCCAGAGTGCTAGGATTACAGGCGTGAGCCACTGTGCCCAGCCTGCATAAAGTTTTTTATAATATTCTTTCATTTAAAAAAAATCTGAGCTCTGTAGTGCTGTCCCCTTTCGATTCCTCATATCGACCATTTGTGTGTGTAGACAGGCCCTGTCGCTGTCTGTCTCCCCCAGGGGGTCAATGGTGTTTAAAAATTGATTCCTAATATTTTACATATTTGTGGGGTGCATGTGATGTGAAATATTAGGTATCAGTTTTTTAAAATGTTGCCTGTATAGAATGTGTAAACAAGTCGGTTTTTGGGGAATCCTTTACCTCCAGTACTTAACCATTCCCATGTGTTGGTAACATTTGCACTTGTCTCTTCCAGCTACTGAGAAATAGAGGACACACTGTTGCTAACTATAGTCGCCCTTCCCCGCTATCAGGCATGAGAACTACACCTTCTGCCTACCTGTACGTTTGTGCCCTGACCACCCTCTTCTCAAGCCCCACCTGCCCACACTCCCAGCCTCAGCTATCTGTCATTCTGCTCCCCACCTCCAAGGATTGGGCAGTTTTTGAAAATGAATATGCATTCTTTATTTTCTTCCATTTGCACTCCTTGTGTTTATTTTGCTATTCTTTTTCTAATTTCTTAAGATAAATACATAGCTCATTATTTTTCCTCTCTTTCCTTTCATGCAAGCATTAATAGCTGCAGATTTTCTTCTAAGTGGTGCTTTATCTGCATTTCACAAGCTTTTATATGTAGTGTCATTCAGTGATAATATTTTTAAATTTTTCATTGTTGCTTCTTTAAACTTATGCAATATTTTTAAGTTTCTTAATATGTAAACATTTTTTTCTAGTTATTTTTTCACTGTCAATTATTTTCTTCTCTTTTTTCCCCATGATTCATTTCTAATTTCATTATGTTGCAGTCAGAGAAGGTGGCCAGTGTGACACCACGTCCTTAACGTTTTTTGCAGCTTGTTGTATGGCACTTGATGAGGTTTTCTGTTTGCACTTGAAAGGAACATGTGTTTGGCAGTTGATGGTGTTTGATATCTGTCCCTTAGCTCAGGGTGATTTATTGTGGTCTTCAAATCTTTTTTCCTTTCTGTCTACTTGAGAAGTATGTTAAAATCTTCTAATCTGGGGGTAGATTTGTTTATTTCTCTTGTGGTTTTGTCAGTTTCTGCTCTATACATTTTGGGGCTATGTTATTAGGTACGTACATGTTTAGAATTTTAACAACTTCTATGTATTTTCAACCTCCTGTGTGGCTATTTTTCTGTGTAGTAATGCTTTTTATCTTAGTATTGACTTTGATGACAGTGTAGCTTTCGGATAGTTTTGCCTGTTATGTATTTTTCTGCCTTCTTCCCTTTAAACGTATCTGTGTCCTCACACATGAGATGCGTCTGGTTATTCGTCACGTATCTAGATTTTGTTTTCATTCCATCCGCCTGTTTTTGTTTTTTAAGTGGAATATCCATTCTATTTGTAGTTGTCTTTGTCTAAATTGCTGATGTTTGGATTTATGCATACTATTTTTGTGTTTTTTATTGTCCTATATTTCTTCCTTTTTTTTGTTTTTTTAGAGACAAGGTCTCACTCTGTCTCTCCCAGGCTGGAGTGCAGTGGCGTCATCACAGCTCACTGCAGCCTCCAACTCTTGGGCTCAGGTATCCTCCTGCCTCAGCCTCCCCAGTAGCTGGGACTATAGGCTTATGGCACCCATGCCTGGCTAATTTTTTCCTTATTTTGTTTTTCCCCTTTATAAGTGGTGACATTTATCACTACTTTTATTTCTTTAGTGGTCACCCTGTACATTTTAGCGTGCACACTTGTTGTCATGTTTTATCGTTAATTATGTCTTACTCTCCTCCTGAGCCATGTGGGCCTTTAAGAGCCTTTTATTCTACTCTAGTCCTTCCATATTCATGTGCTTTGTTATTGTGTATTTTAATCACTGTCTTTTTAAGCCTACAAGATATTATTATTCTATACTCTTACCATTTGATTAGCTTCAAAACTCACTACTTTTTCTGTTCTTCATTCTTCTTGCATCTCAGAATTAAGAATCATTTTCCTCCTTCTGTCGGAAAGACATCCTCAGGATTCCCTGCGGTGAGGATCTGCTCGCTGACCAGCGGCCCTGTCTGTTTCAGAGTGTTTTGTTTGCCCTCGTTCTTTTTTTTTTTTTTTTTTTTTGAGACAGAGTCTTGCTTTGTTGCCCAGGCCAGAGTGAGTGCCGTGGCGTCAGCCTAGCTCACAGCAATGTCAAACTCCTGGGCTCAAGCAATCCTCCTGCCTCAGCCTCCCGGGTAGCTAGGACTACAGGCATGCACCACCATGCCCGGCGAACTAATATATAATTAGTTGTCCAGCTAATTTCTTTCTATTTATATTAGAGACGGGGTCTTGCTCTTGCTCAGGCTGGTTTCGAACTCCTGACCTCAAGCAATCCACCGGCCTCGGCCGCCCAGAGTGCTAGGATTACAAGCGTGAGCCACCCGCCCGGCCTTGGCCTCCTTCTTGAAAGATGTTTGCTGGTCGCAGCCCTCCGTGGTGGCGTGCTCCCCTCTCTGCATGTCGAAGGCATAGCTCTTCCGACTTTGGCTTCTAGTCTTGGTGTTGAGGAGTCAGCAGCCGGTGGCTGTGACACGTTTGAAGGAGGCCTGGGTGGCTCTGTGGTCGGCTACCTGTGTGCTGGCCTGTCCGGGCGCAGGTTCCGCTTGTGAATGCCCAGCTGGGGGTTCATGGACTCTGACTTTGGGATGGATAATTTTGCTGGGACATTCTCAGCTGCTCTCTCTGCAGGTGTTGCCTCTGCTCCATGCTCTCCTCCCACCTCTGGGGCCCTGGCTGGACACGCTGCCCTGCCCCGGGATGCTCACGTCTGCAGGCGTGCAGGGCGGTGTTGGTGGAGAGCAGCGGCTGGGCAGGCCTCGCACGGCCCCAGAGCAGCAGCCTGTGCTCAGCCCTCCCTTCACTTCTGTCCACGGCCAGCTGCCCCCCCTCCCCCTGGCCTGTAACGTTGCCGCAGCTGGCCGTGCCTCTAGCAGTGGGGACTGTGTCCTGCCTGGTGCGGTCCCCAGAGCCTGCATGAGTAGCTCCTTGGCGGACGTCCCTGTAGTTGAACCAAGGTGCCGAGGAATGTGGGTTTCGTTTTGAGTCATGGGGAAGTCACTGGACTATTCCCAGGGTGTGTGTGCGAGTGGTGCAGGGTGAGTGGCGGGCCATGGTGGCGAGAGTTCAGCTGGGGGCTGTGGGTGGGGCTGGGAGGGGAGCATGTGCGGGTCTGAGGGTGGACTCGTGGGTGGTTTGGTGTGGTCTCAGGGTGAACGGCTGCACCGAGGCAGAGACTGAGGAGGCGACTTGGACAGCCCGAGGCCCAGGGCGGGCCCGGGGGCAGGGTGGTGGTGCCCGCAGGCTTGGGAGGCCGTGGGGTTTGCAGGAGGGTCTGGGCTGCCGCCGAGGCCAGCACAGCTCCGGTACGCGCTGCCCCGTCTGCTCTCGGGGCCAGGCTGAGACGGTGCTCGCGCCCCTCGGCCTTGCCCGTGGTTGCTGTGAGCACTCTGCACCTCATCCCTAGTGGCCCTCAGGGCCGTGAGCCCCTTTATTTTCCTGAATTGGCTTTTGTGCAGGGCTGTGGTGTCCTTGGGCACGTGGAGGCCCTGGTGTCGGCCCGATGTCCATTCTCCCTTCCCGGGCCGCAGAGCCAGCTCCCTCCTTCCCCCCAGTAAGGTCTGACAGAGCAGGGAGTCCGTGGGTGCAGCTGGCAGGAGCCGAGGCTGTTCCAGAGAGCGGGTCTGCGGTCGTCTTGACGACCGGGGTCTCGCCGGACCCTGGGGAGGGAGTCTGGAGGCAGCAGGGCAGTGTCAGCTCGGGAGGGTCGTGGGCCCTGTGGGAGCCCAGCGTCATGCAGTGTGGCCGGAGTGGCCCTCGCAGAGGTGGGGTGCGTGGTGCGTGCGGGCTGGTGGCGGCGGGGTGGGAGTCTGTGCCCTGCGCTGTGCTTCCGCCCCGGCCCTGGCAGCTGGGTCGACACCTCCTGGGCGGTGGGCTGGGTCCGGCTTGCTGGTCGGGTGTTCCTGACACTGCCCCATGCTGCTGGTCTCCTGGGAGCCGGCTCACTCGGTTGCCATTGCAGCTGGCACTCAGGAGAGACGGGGCCACGGGGCCTTTCCACGGTGAGGCTGTGTAAGCTCCTGGTCAGCTTCGGTGGACTGCTTCACAGTGGCACCGGGAGAGGGCCCTAAAAATAGCGCGTGAACTGATTTAGAAGCTGAGCTCCCCTCTGCCCTGGAGGTGGGTTGGAGCTGACGTGTGCTCTACCAGAGAGGACTCTGCAAAGGGTTGTGAGGATGGGGAGGAGGTCACTGCCTTGAGCAGCTGCATTTCTAGTAACAGTGCTCGAGCTTGTCAGCGTCACCCCAGGACTCCAGCTGCAGAGGAAGGCAGCGCCCTGTGCCTGTGCCCTGCAGATGGGGTGCAGACGCTCTGGGAACTCCCGCATCTGGGCTCCTGCACCCGGCCCCTGCTGTCGTGCCCAGGATGTTCCGGCCACGGCTGGGTCTTCTGCATGGTTGGGGCCGGGATGGATCCCCTGCGGCGGAGGTGCCCCTAAGCAGAGGGGTCTGGGACCACGAGGAGCGGGAGCAGGTTGTGGGGGTTGCTTGAGAAGGGTGGGTCTACCCTTCCCGCTGCAGGTGCTTACGGCCTGGGGCCAGGAGCCACTGCTCTCGTCCCCACTGCTCCCGTCCCCCCTGCTCCTGTCCCCACGGCCCCAGCCTGCCTTTCCTCAGCACCCCTTGGCCACAGACGGCACCTGGCTGTGCCGAGACCCTGTAGCCTAGCTCTGAGGGCCCGTCGTCGGGAGGGCAGGGGTCGGTGGTGGTGGTGGGGGCCGGGTTGCGTTGGCCTGCTGTGGGTTCTGTCCCCGGCGACAGGCTCTCTTCTGCCCATCGTGGCGGCAGCTGGGTGATGACGAGCCCTCGGTTAGGGATGTGGGGTGGGCTGGGCTGGGAGCACTTTCTGGGGCCGGGGGCTTTAGCCCTGTGCAGCCCTCTTCCCACAACCCCCCGACTTCCGTCCTTGGGCAGGCTCGGCAGGCCGAGGGCTTGCGCTCAGACGGCCTCACGGGGCTCAGGGCTCGGGCCAGGTCCGGCTCCGTGTCTCCAGTTTCTGCGGCTCGAGTCTGCCTGTCCCGCCGTGCGCCTGTGAGCAGCTGCCGCAGAGCGCTGAGCGTGCGCCCGAGTCGGCAGCCCCAGGACCACACCTGCCGCAGGGTGGCCGCGCACTCGGTGCCCTCACCCCACGTCCTTCACTGTGCTCGCCCCTGGCAGACCTGCCTCCCTGCGAGCCGAGAAAGGGCCCGAAGGTCCCTCTGCCCCTGGCTGCTTTACTCCACCCCTTTGTAGGCCCACGCCGCATCGGGACAGTGGTGACCGGGGACCCGTGGACAGCCGGGGACACCACTGGCACCTCTTGTTCAGTCTGAGCCTCGTCACCGCAGCTGACCTCGCAGGAGGACTCAGCAGCATTTTCTTTTGCTGTGTCCCACCCAGTCAGGACGTCCCTGTTTTAGGCGCAGAAGGATTGGGTGGCGTTTCCCACCACGCTTGCTGTGTTCCTGGCACAGGGGTGCAGGGGTCTCCTGGGCCTCGGGGAACAGGTGGTGCTGGGCCTCAGGGCAGCGGCTGCGAGCTCTGGACACGGACGGGTGGGGCTTCTCCACCCACCGGTGGCGCGCCGTGGGAAGCCCTCTCGCTGGAGGCTGACACCTGCGGCCAGGCTAGCCCCTCGAGGCCCTCGTGGCTTGCTGGGTGTCCGATGCGTTTCTGTTTCTTGGTTTGACGCCGCGGGGCCGGCCGGGCACAGGGCCTGCTGCTGCCAACCGGAGGTGCTCCCGGCGGGACGGTGGGGTGGGCAGCCCTTCCGAGTCCTCGGGCTGCCCGGTGCGAGGGCAGGGGTGTGCGCCATGAGTCCCTCTGCACGGCTGGCGGCTCCCTGTCCCCACCCACCCCAGGCCTGGGGTGCGCCCTGGCAGAGGGGGCCTGGAGTTCCGGCTGTAAAGACCTGCCTGGGTCTGGGTGCGGGACCCGAGCGTCAGGTCGGCTGTGCCCTCCTAAAGGTTATTGCTCTTGGAAAGTTGAGTAGACGGCACCACTCCAGCGTCAGCGCTCGCCTCTCCTCCGCCCGCCGGCGGCTCCGGCAGGAAACGGAGCTGAGCGCGGCGTGTGTTCATGAGGACGGCACTGTGAGGTTTAGGCACTGTGAGGTTGCGCCTTGCCAGGCAGGAGGCGAACTCTGTGGGGGGCGTTTGCTTTGGGATGAGCAACCCTAAGGAGGGAGTGCTGCAGGGCAGCTGGGGGCCGGCCGGGCTGGAGGGGCGTGTCTCCCAGGGCAGAGCTGGCGGCCGGGCATGGGGCCACACTCTGGGTGCCTGGCGCTGCCCAGCACAGAGCCAGCCCTGGGAGGCCAGGAGGACGGAGGGGAGGCTCCGCAGAGGAGGGCCGGGGGGCCCAGAGGCTGGCAGTGTGACAGCCTGAGGTGGCAGCAGAGGGCTTCGTCCGGGCCGAGCCAGCACCAGCTGCAGACTGCCCCCTCAGGGCCTGGCGGGTGGCTGGGAGGCTGTGCTCACTGCCCGGGCCCTGGGGTTGCAGGGCTGGGCCAGGGGGTTGGGGTGGGGTCGTGGTCCCATGGGCAGCTCCTCCCCAGCCACTTGCTTCCCAGGCCTTCGGCAAGTAGTGACCGGAGGACGGAGGTCAGGTTTGCTCTCCTGCCACTGTCAGGTGTGATCGTGCTGGTGGCAGGGCTCTGCTGGGGCGGGTGGGCGCCCGGCTCATGCCTCAGCCCTGCTTCCCTGCACGTGCCAGGACAGGTGTTGGGGGGCAGAGGGCCGCGGGTCAGGGTGTGCCCTGTGGGTTTCAGAGCACCGCGTGGCCCTGGCAGACGGTCGACGGTTTCCCTGTTTCTTTCTCTGGTAACGTGATAGCCAGAGAGTGTGACCTCCAGCTCTGGCGTTGCCAGCCAGGGGGTGGCACCCTCCACAGCCCAGCCCCGGGCACGCTGGCCCAGGCCCCTGTGGTTTGCCTGGGGTCACCCACGGTCTTGGCTGTAGAAAACCCCTGGCCTCCAGGTGGCCCAGGCGCTGGGAGTGAGCCCGAGGCTCGTTCTCCGGGAGAAATCCCCGTGCTGAGAAGGGGGTAGCTCCTGGCCTAGGTGATGGGGTGTGTCCCTGCGGGGTGTGAGGAAGGGAGAGCGAGTGGGGACCGCCTCCCGTGCGTCAGCAACGCGGCTGGTGTTCCCAGGCGGCCGGCTGTCCTTTGCCGGAGAGGAGCCCGCGGAGACGACGTCCTCACCCGCATTCACTCTTGCGTGTTCTGCCTCCTGGGGGACGCGTCCCCGACAGTGCCGGGTGGAAAACACCCCCGTCCCCGGCCTTCCCAGGCTCAGCGCGGCCCTCAGGACGGCTCAGCCGCCGAGGAGCCGTGTGACTGCTGCTGCCGAACAGAGGCCTGAGGCGGGCACTTGGCACGTGACCGCAGGGACAGCTGCCACCACCAGCCGGAGAACGAGGGCCCAGGGGCTGCTCTCCAGACGCTGGTGGCAGCTCTGCTATGGGGCCGGTGCCACCTAAAGCGACGTTCTTGCAAGCGCCAAGCCTCGGTAGGAGCCCTGCGCTGCTGTCGCCAGGGCAGGGTGCGTGGCTCCCGTGCGCCGGGTGCTCTTCCCTCTGCTGCTGGTCCCCAGGGGCGCTGGGGTGTGACAGCACCTTCCTGTTGAGATGAGCACTCGGGGCCCAGCGGCAGCAGCGTGATTGGAACCTCCAGCCAAGCCCTGTGTGTTAACAAGAAAAAGAAGTACCTGCCGGGTCAGCCCCATTTGAAAAGTTCTAGTGGATTTCCTCTCTGGTGTCTTTCCAGTTACCTTTAAGAGTAAAGATGAGTCTCCTTTTTTCAGTGAGAAACATATCCCGGCAGCCCCAGTTTTGCGTGTTCCTGACCTAGAAAGAGGGCCGTCGGAATCCGGAGTCAGCGGTCGGGAAATGTAGCAGCAGGGAATTAAAGTGTTCCTGGGCGTGAGTTGAATTTCTCCACCTTGCTGTGGAGTTGACATGAGTCCGGGGAGCGGTGGGAAGTGTGCTGAGACTGAGGCCGGCGGGGCAGACCCTACTGGAGGTGGCCCGGTGCCCACCATCCCACGTGCTTCTGGGCACGTCACGAGCCCCTGGGGTTGGCCGGGCTGGCCCCCCGGCGCAGTGTCTGCAGAGGTGGTGGCTGAGGAGCGAGAGGAGTGTGCGCGTGTGCGTGCAGGAGCAAGGTGGGCCGTGGCCCGTGCGCCCCAAGTGGCCCCGTCTCCTCTCCTGCTTCTCTCGAACCGTGTGCCTGGCTCGGGCCGTGTGCCTGGCTCGGTGCTCGAAGATTTGCTGCCCGGCAACCTTCTCCCCTCCCGCCTGCACGAGAAGCCCCTGGAACCAGGGCCGGCCTGCCGCTCCGGGCCCTGCCAGAGCCGTGCGGGGCCAGACTGGCTGCGGCTGGTGGTGGTGGGGGCACAGGGCTCGGCCTTCAGTAGCTCTAGGACGCTCTAGCGCGCTCGGACCCCTGGCTCATGGTGCAGCAGAGCGAGGACTCTGCTGCTAGCCAAGTGGCAGGGACTTTCTGGTCTTGGTGACGAGGCCTTCAGAGCCCCACAACCACGCAGGGCTTCTCGCAGGGGCACAGCCGGGAGGTCTGAGCAGCCCCTTGTTAGGGCCGTGGGGGAGGACATACCCGAGCGTTCTCCCAGCCGGCTGCGAACGTGCCTCAAGGGCTCCAGTGTGTCCACGTGTTAAACGTGAGCCTGCCGGTCCACGGTGGGAGCGAGCATCTGCCTGTGGCGTCCTGTCCTCGTGGTCCCCTCGAGTCCTGCAGAGCGTGTTCCTGTCGTCTCCGGGCCACGTACGTGCAGCCTCTGCCCGTGTGTCAGCCTCCCTGGGCCCGCAGGTCTCTGCACTGCTCTGGCGGGTGGCTCCGTGGGATCCGGGGCCGGCACTCGGCTGGCGAGTGCCGTGATGACGGATGTGTTCGCATTTGTTTTCGTCACTTCGTGTTCTCCTTGTTAGGCTTTCTCCTTGCTGTGTCTTGTCATTTCCTCATTGGAAATGAAGGATTGATCAAGATTGATTTAGTTTTCCTTTGTTTTTTTTTTTTTTTTTTTGAGACAGTCTCACCCTGTTGCCTGGGCTAGAGTGCCGTGGCGTCAGCCTAGCTCACAGCAACCTCAAACTCCTGGGCTCAAGCGATCCTCCTGCCTCAGCCTCCCGAGTAGCTGGGACCAGAGGCATGTGCCACCATGCCCGGCTAATTTTTTCTATATATTTTTAGTTGGCTGCTTAATTTCTTTCTATTTTTAGTAGAGATGGAGTCTCGCTGTTGCTCAGGCTGGTCTCGAACTCCTGACCTTGAGCAATCTGCCCACCTCGGCCTCCCAGAGTGTTAGGATTACAGGCATGAGCCACCACGCCCGGCCTAGTTTTCTTTATTACCTACTCCAAGAAATCTAGTTTCTAGTTTGTTTATCCATTATTGATTTGTTTAAAATGTGAGACTTACATTTAACACATTAATTGCCATGTGAGTTGTATTTAACTCACGCTGGTTTTGAGCCTGGGGCCTCAAGAAGCGAAACCTGAGCAAAAACCCTGCAGTCGGTTCGTGAAAACCTTGTTGATGTTCTTATTGTTAGAATTAATATTGACAATTTAATTCTAAAAACACAGATTAAATGAATAGACGTCAATAACAAATTTTTTGTTAAATTAGGATCATTTTGTTTTGAAGTTTTTATTCTGTTTTCATAATAAAACACCACAGCCCCAAGGAAAACTTTTTTCCCTAGTGTGGCAGTGCCTGCGTTAAGGATAATGGGCATCCCTCCTGTCCTCCAAAGGAAGTGAGGTCTTAAATGCAAGGATGCATGTCACCCTTTCTCAGGGTCTGTCCAGATTTTCAAATCCCTGCTCACCAGGTAATCAGTGTTTCTGTCTCTGCACATACAGGGAAACTTTTGATTTCCTTAAGGGTTTTTTTTTTTATTTCAAAATACTATGGGGTGCACACATTAAGGTTACATGTGTTGCCTTTGCAGCGTTTGAGTCATAGCTACGAACGTGCCCGTCCCCTGTCAGTGCACTGCACACCCATTAGCTGTGGATATGCCATCCCCCTCCCCTTTCTCCTGCTGACGCCCGGTGCCTGTTACTTGCATATGTGCACTTAAATATTGGTCACTTGGTGCCAGTTTGATGGTAAGTGCATGTGGTGCTTGTTTTTCCATTCTTGTGATACCTCACTTAATAGGATGGGTTCCAGCTCCATCCAGGATAATGCAACAGGTCCTCGATCACCATTGTTTTTTCTGTGGCTGAGCAGAACTCCATGGTGTACATATACTATGTTTTATTAGTCCACTTATGTATTGGTGGGCCCTTGGGTTGTTTCCACATCTTTGCAGTTGTGAATCGTGATGCTATAAACATTCGAATGTAGATGTTTTTATTATAGAATGTCTTTATTTCCTTTGGGTAGATGCCCAGTAGTGGGATTGCTGGATTAAATGGTAAGTTGGCTTTTAATTGTTTGAGGTATCTCCATGTTACTTTCCGTAAAGGTTGTACTAGTTTGCAGTCCCACTAGCAGTGTATGAGTGTTCCTATCTCTCCACATCCATGCCAATGTTTATTGTTTTGGGACTCTGATTTAAGCCATTCTCACTGTAGTTAAATGATATCTCACTGTGGTTTGGGTTTGTATTTCCCTGATGATTACAGATGTTGAGCATTTTTTCATGTATTTCTTGGTCATTAGTCTGTCTTCTTTTGAAAAGTTTCTGTTCATGCGCTTTCCCTGCTTTTTAATGGGGTTGATTTTTTTCTTACTGATTTTCCAGATTTCTGTATAGATTCTAGTTATCAGCCTTTATTGGATATGCAATATGCAAATATTTTCTCTCATTCTGTAGATTGTCTATTCGCTCTAGTGGTAGTTTCCTTGGCTCTGCAGAAGCGTTTAATTAGATCAGGTCCCATTTATTTATTTTTGTTATTGCTGTGATTGCCTTTGGGGTCTTCTTCATAAACTCTTTGTCTAGGCTGATGTCTAGGCTGCGACATGCTCTGAACATGCACTGGCCTTGCTCCTTCCCTTGGTCCTGGGGTGGGCTGAGGGCTGCGTCCTCACCGCTCCTTCCACCGCTGTGGTCAGGCTGTCCTCGGCTGGGTGGAAGGTGGGTGCCCAGTGACCAGGGTGGGGGTGGGGACACTGTGAAGCGCCCGGTGGACCTGTGCCTTCTACCGCGGCCTCCCCGGCACTGGCCTCAAGGACACTGAGACCGCACTGCCGACCTCCCCCAGAAGAGGGAGCGGCGTGTCCAGATGCGGCCGGGTGCAGGGAAAGCAGGGCATGGCCAGCGGTGGCCGGCGGCCGCCCAGGTGTGGGTGCCGGCGATGCAGGTGGCCCTGCAGGGCTTGCTGTGAGCACCGCAGCCTCACCCAGCACCAGCGCCCTGTCCCAGCCCCGAGGACGGCTGAGGGGCCCCCGGAGCCTGGGCAGGGTGCTGGCATGTGGCGCTCCCCTGCCCACAGGCAGCAGGGCGTGGGGGACGCCTGTGGCCGGCTGCCGCCGCGGGCCCAGCACCCACGCGGGCAGACTCGCGGCCGTGCAGAGAGGGCAGCTTCAGGAGACAAAAGGCTCCTCAGTCTTCCTCCCAACAAGACGGTCAGCAGAGTTGGGCCCCGGTGGCCGGGCCCCGCCGGCTGTGCTCCCGCGTGCCTGGGGGAAGGGGGGCTGTGTTCCCCACAGGGCCTGCGGGTGCCGCTGCGTCCTTCAGAAATCCGCGAAGTGCCTTCTTGTCCTTCCCGGGCTCCGCCCTCGTGGGGCTGGCAGGGCCCAGGGCCAGCCCCGCGGCCTGGAGCCAGCTGCATGTGGCTGGGCGCCCGGGTGCTGGGCCGCGCCCCGCCTGGAGAGCAGGTCCCTGGTGACTGGAGTCCGCGGTGGGGAGTGGGGGCTTAGGGAGGAGCGGGTGGATGGGCGGCTGAGGGGAGGCTCCGAGCTGGGCGCCGTGCACTGGGACCCGCTCAGGACGAGGCGGTCCGTGCCCCTTGGCACCCCATGTGCAGAGCTGGGCCGGCGCTCGGGGTCTCTGGGAGCTGCTGCGCGGTCTCGGTGGAAGGTTTGGAGCCTGGGGCAGGAGCAGTGTCCACACCGTTGCCCCGGTGGCTGGCAGCCGCACGGTGACCGCCCTAGCACCGAAGGTGGATTGTCCCTCTTCTGACACGCAGGCCACCTGCGCATCTAGAGGTGGGAGCGCGAGGCTTCCCCGTGGGTTTGGCGCTGGCGTCCGGGCGGCTTGGCCGTCTTCTGGGCGAGCCGGTCTCCCCTTCCGTGTCCAGCGCTGCCCCTGCCAGGGGATGAGCGTCATCGCTGGGCCCTTGGTCAGTCTGACCAGCGCAGGTGGCCGGAGCGCGGAGGGACTTGCAGGCCAGCGGAGCCCTGCGGCACGTCCTGCGGCCGGGCTCCCGGGTGCCCTTGGGTGAGCCTTCTGCACCCGCTCAGGCTCCTCTCGTGTTCTCGCGCACGCCTGTGGTGGGTCCCGGCCCTGGCCAGGATCCCCCAGCCCAGGTCCAAGGTCCGCACCGCTGGCCGCACGCCAGTGTCCGGGAGTGCCAGGCAGCAGGCACCTCCGTGCCGGGCTTGGCTCTGCACCCCTGCTCCCTCGAGGGGCAGGGAGAGCTCGGGTGGGTCTGGAGTGTCTTGTTGTGCCAGAAAATACGGGCTTCGATGGGACGGGGTCTGCGAGAAGGCCTGGCTCGGGCCGGGCGATGCGGGCGTCGTAGTGGAGCCCGGCAGGCAGGTGGGAACCGCGGGTTAGGGTCTGCGGGTCTGTCTGCGGCCACGAGCCCCTGTCAGGGCCAAGGGGAAGCTCCGCTCTACTGGAGGAGGCCACCAGTTGGTGTGGGGGACCGGGGATCAGGAGTGGGGGGACATGCGTGCTGAAAGTGGGGGGACCGCTGTGGGGAGCAGCAATCTTCCCCGTGTCCCCAGGGGCCCCCACACGGAGGGGACGGAGGGTTGAGCCCCTCTGCCCAGGGAGAACCTGGGCCTGTGCACGGGGACGGGGCAGGTGCAGAGCGCGGCATCCTGTAGGAAGAGGTACCTGCGCGGACGGCTCCTGTCGGTGAAGCAGGTGCCGTGTGACCCAGCAAATCCCCGCTCAGAAGGACGGAAACGGGTGCCCCAAGCTTGTGCGCACACGTTCGTGGAGCGCTGTTCACAAGAGCCAGAAGGCGGAAGCACCCACGTGTCTGTGGTCCGATGGCAGAGAAACAAGCCGTGGCCTGTCCGTGGGAAGCAGCGCCGCTCGGCCGCCGCGACGCAGGAGGTTCCGGCGAGGGCCGCACACGCACGGCTGGAGGGCGCAGCGCTGAGTGGGAGAGCCGGGCGGAGAACGGCTGGTGATTCCATTACAGGCAGACCCACAGGGCAGGGTGGGCGGCGCCCGGCTGGGGCGGCGAGTGAGCGTAGCACCGTCGGGAGCTCTCTGGGGGTGGAAGGCCCAACGCTGGGCCGTGGTGAGGCCGCTCACCTGTCAGTGCACTAGATGCCACTGAATCGTACACTTTAAATTTCATCGTGTATTTTATGACTTCAAAAAAGTTTTTGTTTTTTTTTAATAAAAAGGCAAGGATGGCTCTAGATTCGGGACGTGACGGGTGGGTGGCCGGTGTGCAGGTGCCTGCTGGGACGGGCCGGGGTGGAGGGAGGGAGAGGCACGGGGGCTGCGGGGCCACCCTGTGTACAGAGGACGCCCGCGGGCTGCTCGTGGCTGCTGCAGGACCTCGGGGGGGGGCAGGTGTCACCCAGTGCTGTAGCCTGTCGGTAGTGGGGAGGTGTGGGGAGGACGCGGCCACAGCAGCGGCGGGGCGTGAGCCAGCCTGGCACAGAGGCCCTGCAGTGGCCACCGTCCTGCGCCCGGGAGAGTTGCTGCGCCCTGCGAGGTCCGGAGCCGCGTGGGGCTCGTCCGTCCTTCTCTTCCTCTTTCCCTCTGCCGTGTCTGTCTTCCCCAAGCAGGTCCTTCCTCAGGGCCTGGGCTGTGCCAGGCTCCGTTCCAGCCCCAGAAGCTCTGGTCCTGTTCTCACTTTCTGCTTAGGCAGGTGGGGGGCCGGGACAGAGGCTGTCTTTGGGGTCTGCTAGCCAGGCATCTTTAACCCACCGGCACCCTGCGGACGGCACAAGGTCACTCCGCACGGGCAGCTGGATGTGACTGGAGAGGACAGCGCGGAGCTGAGGGCCTGGGGTCAGCCCAGGGGTCAGGAGGGCGCTGGCTGCGCGTTGGAGAGGGCCACAGCCCGGGGTGGAGCCAGGAGCCGTGCAACTGTGGCCCCGGCCCGAGGAGCAGATGCACGAGAGTGGGGCTGGCTCTGCAGGCCCCGGAGGACCCCATGCCAGGCTCTTCACCCTCCACGCCAAACGCTGGCGGCAGACGTGGGGAGCCCAGTCCAGGGACAGCAGGTACAATCGAAAAGCTCTCCAGAAAATGAAGCAGGAACAGGGACAGAAACCAGGGAGCAAGGAGCCTTCGCTGGGGCCTGGGCACCGATAGCAGGTGCTGCAGGTGCAGAAGGGGGTCTTGGCTCTCCTTGAGGGCCCCGTGGAGCCTGGCCCTGAGCCCGCCCTCCCTCCTGCCGCGGCAGCAAGAGGTCCCGCCCTGGCCCGCGAGCATCCATAGCGACTGTTGGGGTTGCCCGGCCTCCCCTGGCCTGGACCCCTCCACCGCTGGCCCTGCGCCCCAGGCTGGGTCCCCTCGCCACGCTGTCGGGGCTCGTCCCCTGCCCCATAGGTCCCCCCAAGACGTGTCTCTGTGTCCCCAGCTGGCGGGTGTTCTCTGTTCCCTGTCTGCACAGACGCTGGGTGAATGAGTGAGTGAACGAATGAACGAATGCACGCCCCCCCCCACGCTCTGGGAGGCCCGAGGGTGCTGCTGGGAGAGGGTCTTGCTTCCCCGCTGGGGCTGTGGGACCCTGCGTGTCGGGGCGACTGCAGAACTCCCCACGGAAATTTCTGGTCAAAGCTGAGCCCGGCCCTGTGCGCTGCTGGTGGGGAGTGTAAAGCAGCGCGGTCGCCGTGGAGACAGTGCACGGTGCCTGGGAAAGCTAAGCAGGGCGCCCGCCCGCCCGCAGGCGCAGGCAGCCGCCCTGGTGCAGACCCCAAGGGTGGGGGCAGGTCTCGGCAGTCTGCGTTCCGGTCCGCAGCACCGTGCCCGGCGCCCGGGCCACTGGGCGGCCACCGTCCACTGGCAGGGCGTGGGCTGCTCACGTGGGGGTGTCGCTCAGCCTTCAAGGAAGGAAAGTCTGGCTCGTGCGGTGGCCGGTGGACCCCCGGGGACACTGTGCTGCGTGACGCAGACCGAGTGCCGTGTGGCTGCGCTCGGAGGGGGTCCTGGAGCCTGGAAGCCAGAGAGACGGAAAGTGTGCGGTGGTGCTGGGGGGCGGGGCGAGGCGCCGTCAGACGGGGACAGTCTCGGGTTCGCCACGTGGAAGAGTCGGAGGTGGACGGTGGTGACGGGCACACGGCGTAGGAAACGCACCTGGGCCACTGACCGCACACTTAAAAATGGTCAGATGGTAACTTGTATGTTACGTGTATTTGCCACAATAAAGAGAAATGGACACTGCCATAGTGTTCCTCCAAATTACACTCCTACCAAGACAAAAAGTAAGTCCCAACGCCACGGAGCTGACCATGTAGGGCACCTGACTGTGCCTCGCTGGCCTTGCGTGGCTCCCAGCCTCCTGTTCAGAGTGGGCACCGTGTCCAAACCCCAGACCAGTCCCCTCCGAGAGCCCGTCCCTGCCCCTGGGAGCCCTGGCTTAGCCTCGCAGAATTGGGAGGTGTCACTTACTTTGCAGCTCACAAAAACCAGGGACGAGGGGGTATGGCGCTTCCCTCCCTGGCGTCACTGCGGGGCATGCAGAGGGGTGCAGACGGCCCCCCATCTCTCCTGACCTCGGGCCCCCACTATGGTGTGGCCCCACGGCCTGGCCTCCTCTGCTCCTCGCTCATCCTGCTCCCTGGACCTGCTCAGGGTTCTGGGTCCTCCAGGTCAGTGTGTGGCCCTTGGCAGATTCTCAGAGGACCCTGGGGGGGCGGTCCCCACCCTCCTTGCTGCCCTCCCGGCTCTCCCAGGTCCCAGGGCTTGGTGTCTGTCAGCCCCGACCATGCTTGTGACCCCGTGCTCAGTAGTGCCCCGGGCCGTCAGGTGCCACTGACTGTCCTCCGGTCAGTGCCAGAGCCACAAGGCCAGCTGAGGCCTGGCGTTTGTCGAAGACCCTCAGGGTTCCCTTCCCTCGTGCCATCTCCCTTTGCCGTCCCCCTGACCCCGGCTTTCACAGCTGATGGTCACTCCTGCCTTCGGGCGATCACAGCCCAGCCCTCAGGTGTCCAGGCGTCTGGGCACCTCCGAGGCTATGCTGGCCGTGGCGGGCTGACTGCACAAGCTCCTGGGACGTGTGGCCGTCACCTGTCCCCCTTGGTGTTTACTGTGGTTCTGTAGCTAATTTAATGCTGCTGGAGACAGGAGGAGAGGAGCCCTATCCTGTTGCCACTCACGCACAGCAAGACCAGCTGCTTGGACAGGACCGCCAGGGCCCCGGAAGCCCCGGGAGGACAGTGAGAGACAGTTCCTAGACGTGCCGCGGCGTGCGCGGTGGAGGGGAGTCCCCAGGTGCAGAGTCACGGGAGGAAGAGGGACCCAGGGCCAGGCTGGAGCTGGGAAGGTGGCCCAGGGTGGCTGGTGGGCGGAGAGCACAGGAGGTGGGCAGGAGGCTTCAGGGTCACAGGAAACCCGGAGCACTAAGCCGGGGAGCCACCCCATCCCCCAAGGGGGGGTTTGAGAACCCCAGGGGGTGGCCAGGAAGCCTCACGCCCGGTGGAGAACAGGCAGCCGTGTGCAAGGGGGTCGGAAGTGGAATGAAGATCCCAGCTGGTGTTGCGTGGGGTGAGATTCTGAATGCTGAAGCCTCGCATTTTACATCCAGAATTACTCTCGGGAGCATCCAACTCAAGTTACATAAAGAACAGAGTGAGTCTTAAAAAAAAAAAAAAAAGGTAAAGAACAAATCATTCATTCATTCATTTGTTTCTTGAGACAGAGTCTCACTCTGTTGCCTGGGCTAGAGTGCCATGGCGTCAGCCTAGCTCACAGCAACCTCCAACTCCTGGGCTCAAGCGATCCTCCTGCCTCAGCCTCCCGAGTAGCTGGGACTACAGGCATGCGCCACCATGCCCGGCTCATTTTTTGTATATATTTTTAGTTGGCCAATTAATTTCTTTCTATTTTTAGTAAAGACAGGGTCTCACTCTTGCTCGGGCTGGTCTCAAACTCCTGACCTTGAGCGATCCGCCTGCCCCGGCCTCCCAGAGTGCTGGGATTACAGGCATGAACAAATCTCAGTGAAATAGACAACAATGATGAATATTCACTAGAGCCAAAAGTCGGCAGTCCGGGGAAGTTTGGTGGAGTGGCCAGCCTTCGGCGGAAGAGGCCGAGAGCGGCAGAGAGCGCCCTCGCCCTAGGGGTAGAGTGAAGCAGACGACGCTGAAGCCTGAAAAACACAAAAGAACACGGCATATGCACGACATCGTCAGTAAACACGAGAATTTGGATAATTTTTCAGGAAAAATTTGAATCAGTAATAGACCTGGTGAGACAGAAAAGCGGAGGAGACGGGTCATGTTAAATGAGTAGGTTTGGCGCCAAAGCCACTTCTCTTCCCCGGAGCAGCAGCCGGTTTTATCGTTCAGTTTTACCGGATCTTCAGGAAACAAGCCGTGTCTGGCACGGTGTGTTCCGGGGATGGAAGAGAGGCTGACCCGTCCACTGAAGAGTGCGCACACGGTGCCAGCCGTGCGTGGTAAAGCCCCGCAGGGCGCAGACTGGCAGACGCAGCCGTGCAGCTCAGGAGCGCGCAGGCGATTCACTTAACATCGAATGTTTAGTTTCTCGGGCTGCAGGAAAAATCACATGATAGATGGAGAAAAACCATTCGATAAAATCTGACGCTTTTAGGAATATAGAGATAACTAGGAACTTCCTTAACTTGTTATAGGACATCTGCCAAAAATCTGCAGATCTGCACTGTCCAACACGGGAGCCTACACTTAGCCGTCATTAAAACTTACGGTCGGCTCGCGTGTTGCGCGAACCGCATTCCAAGTGCTGGCCGCCCACTGCCACGTCAGCGCAGCCGCACGGCACTTCCGTCTGCAGACAGCTGCGCAGGACGGCGTTGCCACGGACACGTCATTCTCAACAGTAAGACAGGAGAGGTGTTGCCTTTAAAGTCTGATAGAAGCGGCCGGGCGTGGTGGCGCACGCCTGTGGTCCCAGCTCCTCGGGAGGCTGTGGCGGGAGGATCGCTTGAGCCAAGGAGTTGGAACTGTGGTGTGAACTATGATGACGCCACAGCCCAAGATAATTCTAAACCTCATATTGAAATGGGATGAAACTGAAATTTCAGATTGAAATCAAATTGAAATGAAAGAGGTTTATGATGGCAAAACTACCTTGAAAAAGATGAACAACATTGGAAACCTCGCCTTAAAGATCTTAAAACTCACTACAAAGCTACAATAATGAAGACAGTATGGCGCTCACAGAAGGGTAGACACATCAGTCAGTGGAATAGAGCTCAGACTCCAGAGATAAATCTTTAAATGTATGGTCAATTTATTTTTGGCAAGGTTGTCAAAGTGGTTCAATGAGATAATATGGTCTTTTTAACAAATGTTGCTGAGATACCTGGATATCCAGACACAAAAGAATGAAGTTAGACACCCCTTACCTCACACCATAATTAAAATGAATATAGACATAAATGTAAGCTAAAACTGTAAAAATCTTAGAAGAAAACAGAAGTACCTTTTAGGACCAGTGATTTCTTAGGTATGACACCATGTCTTAAGGGATATATATATGTGTGTGTGTGTGTGTGTGTGTGTGTATCAGCAAAGCATGATAACCTGTCTTTTAAAAATAGGAAAAAAAGTATACAAGTTATTAGAACTAGTAAGAGTCTTAGAAGCGGATTAATGCGAAATCAACACACAGAGTCGATGAAAGACCTGCAGCCATCAGTTTGAATAAAATGCTACGCCTAAAAGGGACTGGTAGCTATCTGGACAAAGGATATTAAACTGAACAAAGGATATTAAAGACTTTCACAGGAGGAACATCTAATCATCTTTCCAAGGATGTTAAACAGTTTAGTAAAGAAATAGAAAGACTCAACGTCACAAAGATGTCAGCTCTGCCTAAATGCGTTTCAGTTCCGAACCTTTCATCAAACTTGGCAGGACGACTCTAAAATGGACACGAAACAGGTTAGCACCTAAAGGGAAATGGAGTGCGTCCGGGCTGAGGGAATTTTCATCTGTCCAGGCTGCTGGAACAGCATCCCACGGGCATCGGCTTCCCGCCAGCTCGGAGCCCGCATGCCGCAGGGTTGGTGTCTGGTGAGGGCCCGCCCCCGTCCGTGGCAGCCCCTCTTCTCGCTGCGCCCTCACGTGGCGGCAGGAGCAGAGGCTCTCTGGGTGTCCTTTACAAGAGCGCTAGTCCCATTCCTGACGGCTCTGACCTCGTGACCTCGTCGCTTCCAGTGCCCCCCCCCCCCCGGACCATCCCATTGGGGGTTAGAATTTCAGCATGCGTTTTGGGGGGGACGTGAACAGGGAAGTCCTTAACAGGGAGCGTTTTCCTTGGCAGATACACATTTATTTAAATCAGCCACGCTAGTTGAAAGAGTGGGGACTTGCCAGACGCACAGACAGACCTGAACGGAACAGAGAGGCTCACGCACGGCCTGGTGTGCTTCGGGGAGGCGCCACTCAGCAGTGCAGGGGCGTGGAGCGGACGGTTGGGGACAGCTGGACGTCCGCAGAGGAAATGAAAAGTCAGGTCGCTGCCTCACACACACGCCAGACAGCTCCACCGTGACCTCAGAGAGTGCGCGGCGCGGTGGGAGGGGCATGAATCACAGACGTGTTTGGTTATACAGACAAATTTTAGGCCTTATTGGTATCACGTCCTGCAGCCAGGAGACATTTGCGGTGTGCACAGTGCCATGACCAATATCCAGAACAGAGATTCTTGGACGTCAGTAAGAAAATGTCAGCCCAGCAGAAAGCAGGCAGAGGCTGTGCAGCCGGCGTACCCCGGTCGCACGGCCTCCTGGCGCTGGCATTTCCTCCCCATGGAAGCATGTCTGTCCGTCAGGTGATGAGGGCCTGGCCCAGTGAGCGCCACACTGTGCCACACACGTGTGCGTGGAGTGAGCGAGTGCCGTGCCTCGTGGCCTGGGGCGTGACCGCCGCTTCTGTAGCGGAGCCGGAACTGGGGCTGAGGAGCCGGCGCTGTCTGCTGCCCTGTGTGACCAGGCAGGGAGCAGGGCCCAGGCCCGGCCAGGCGGCTGTGCTGTCCTTGGGGCTCGGCTTCCACTTCTGGTCCTGCCCCTGGAGCGGGGGAGCAGGGCGTGAGCAGGGGACTGCTGCCCCGGACGCGGGCAGACTCCACCCACCAGGGCCACCTGCCGGGCACTCGAGCAGCTGCCCCCAAGACGGGGCTGTGGGCAGGCGGGAGGCCTCACCCAGCTAACATGGGGGAGTTCGCCGCCAAGGGAGGGACGGAGGGGAGGACGGAGTCTGGGGACAGCTGGTGGCCTCGGCCGCCCTAGAGACACCCGGCCTCTGGATGGTCGTTCCTTCAGAGAGAAAGCGGACAGGGTGATGGGAAGGGACACAGCGGGTTTCTGTGGTCTGGCCCCTATGTTTCTTTAAAAAAAACCCTTCAGTCCTTACTGTGAATTCCTGCTGGCGGGACGTGTGTTTTCTGGTTTTACTCTGTGGCTTTTCCGGCGTGCCTCCAAGTGCTTCACTTCAAAGAGCAGAACGTTATTCTGAGGTCTGGCGTTAAAGCCGGTTCTTTTCGGTCACCTTTCTGAGCAGACAGGACAAAGGAGCAGAGAGTACGGGGACTGAGCAGGCTGTCCTTGCTGTAAATGCTGAGGTTTCGCCAGCTGTGTGATTTCAGGCAACCCCGCGGAGAGGACAAACACGGTTCTGTGATGGCTCCCCCGGCTCCCGAGAGGGGGATTTACAGATAAACTAGTAATTCGGGAACTGGTTTCTCCCGCGCGTGGAAACCAGCCCACGTGGCGTCGGCGGCCCGTTGGCGAAGCCCCACGCCGGCGCCTCCTCTCCGGCACGCGGTCGCGTACGCTCGGCGTCACGTCCGCCTCAGTGCTTCCTTTCCGTTCCGTGAGTCTGCGTCCACCCTGCCCACCGTGCCCTGGGGCGGGAGTCCACCAGAGCCCTGTGGGTCCCGGGGGCAGTGGCAGCGGAGACGGACGTAGAGATGATTCAGGGCCGGGAGGAAGGCCAGGCGCCATGGCTGGTCGGGAAGACGTCCGGCCTCTGTCGCTGGGCCGCGCAGACGCCAGGAAGGGTGAAGGGGGACAGAGGCGCGGGCGAGAGGTGGCGCCAGTGAGCGCGCCGGTGGCTGCTCTTCAGTGCACCGGACCAACGCGGGAAACGGGAGGTTTCCGCTGGTCTGGTTACAAGGTCAGAATAAGCAAAACCTTCCCATTGCCCTGGCATCGATGCAGCGTGAGGTCAGTGCGAGCCTCTGGTAGTCTTTGTTGCAATTTCCTGCCTCCCGTCTAAGCTCTTTGTGTGAGTTCGTCTTTATGTTCCGTTTGAATTAAAAGAAAGAGCGCAGTAGTGCCTGGGACTTCTTGCTGCAGTACCAGGGTGTTATTTTTACGGTGTTACCGCACACGAGAGTCTTCACGGCGTCGCTGTCGCTCACACGTGCCGCTCCTCTTCGGGGATCCCAGCGGCTCGCAGACGCCACCTAGAGACGCGCCCAGGAGGGCGTCTTGTCTGGGACGTGGGGCTGCCCGTTCGTTTTACATCGACGCCTTTAAAATATGCTTCGTTTTATTTTTGATACTGTTGAATCCAACACTGGAAGGTGTTTGATTGAATACGTCACGGGTTCGTGACGGATCACCTTCTTTTGTAGGTTCTTTCTGTGTGTTTGTCCATGATTTCTCCTTGAGGGCCAAGTATAACATACATGACAGGTCCTGCCTGGCTGTCCCATCAGCCAACCTCGGGTAGTAAACCGAGGACGATTGTTCTGTTCATCTTCTCGGTTTCTGTGTGCAAATGATATTTCTTCTGTTCTTTTAATATTATTTGCACAGATAGCATCAGCCTGAGCACGCCTTAGACTGCTGGGGGAAATCCAAATGGCTGTGGTTGTGTGCGGTCACAGCAGAGCCGAGCCTCAGGGAAGCAGGCATGGGGGCGTTTTACCGCTCGGCACCGGGCCTGGCTCCTTCCGCACACGTCTGCCAGGAGGAGCCCCCCGCAGCACGGAGAGCCCCCTGGCTCTGGCCGCTTGCTGTTTGTGGGACAGGAAAGTGCAGAGTGCGCTGGGCTGTGCCGCGCAGTGAGCGCCAGGCTCACCCCAGCCCCAGGTGCAGACAAGGGACAAGGAACGTGGACTTCTAGAAGCAAGGGTTGTAGGAGCTTGGAGGAGTGGGGAATTTGGGCAGGTCTCAAAGCCTGCCCACAGATAAGTATCGTGTGTGGTTTGTTTATATTTAGTTTATCCTCTATCTAAGCAGGATCAGAGCAGAGCTGCTTGTTTGCAGTTGGTTGATAGTCTCTCAGGTCTGCCTCCCTCCCTTTTTTTTTGTGAGACAGTGTCACTCTGTTGCCCGGGCTAGAGTGAGTGCCGTGGCGTCAGCCTAGCTCACAGCAACCTCAAACTCCTGGGCTCAAGCAATCCTCCTGCCTCAGCCTCCCGAGGAGCTGGGACTACAGGCATGCGCCACCATGCCCGGCTAATTTTTTCTATGTGTTTAGTTGGCCAATTAATTTCTTTCTATTTTTAGTAGAGACGGGGGTCTCGCTCTTGCTCAGGCTGGTCTCGAACTCCTGACCTTGAGCGATCCTCCTGCCTCGGCTTCCCAGAGTGCTAGGATTACAGGCGTGAGTCACCGCGTCCGGCCTACCATTTCATCTCAGCCTCCTAAGTAGCTGGGACTAAGGGCGTGCACCACCATGCCTGACTAATTTTCCATGTTTTTAAGAGACTGTGTCTCACTCTGTTGCCCAGGCTGGTCTGAAACTCCTGGCCTCAAGGGATCCTCTTGCTCAGCTTCCCAAAGCCCTGGGATTACAGGTGTGCACCATCATCTGCGGCCTATAGATGCTTTTTATTGGGTTGAGGAAGGTCTATTTTCTTTCTAGGTTGCTGAGAGTTTTTATTACAAGTGGATATTGAATTTTTTCAAAAGCTTTTCTGAGTTGACTGAGGCGATTATATATTTTTTCTTACTGATCTTGTTGGTATGGCGAATCACATCAATTTTCAGGTGTTGAACCAGCCTTGCATTCCTGGAACAACCCCAGTTAGTCTTGGTATATTAATTACTATTTTTATATATTGGTAAATTCAGTTTGCTAATATTTTGTTGATTTTCACATCGGTATCCGTGAGGGATATTGGTATTTAGTTTTGTTTTTTTGTACTGATTTTGTCTGGTGTTGGTTTTAGGGTGCTACAGATCTCATGAAGTGACTTGGGAAATGTTCCTTCCTCTTCTGTTTTGTGCAAGATATTATGTAGAATTGGTGCTATTTCTTCCTTTAATATCCTTGAATTTGCCTGGAGTGTTCTTTTTTAGAAGGTTTTTAACTATCAATTCATTTAACAGATATAGAAGTATTCTGGTTATCCGTTTGGTGCATTTGGACAGTTTGTAGCATTCAAGGAATTGGTACGCATTTTATTTAAGTTGTCCTATTTATGTTCATGGAGTTGTTCATAGTATTTCCTAATTGTACTTTTAAAATGTCTTTGAGGTTTGCAGCTCTTTCCTTTTATTCCTGAAAATGGTAGTTTTTGCCTTCTCTTTTTCTTTTCTTTGGCTAGAGGTTTTAAGAATTTTTTGATCTTCCCAAAGAATTATTATAGTATTTGGTTTTATTTTATTTTCTGTGTTGTTTTTCTTCTTTGTTTCTGCTTTCATCTTTATTGTTTAGTTCCTTATGCTTACTTTGGGTTTAATTTGCTCTTCTTTGTTCTGATTTCTTATGGTGGAAGCATAGAGTATTTATTAATATTTAGAATCTTTCTTCTTTTCTCATGTAAATACTTAATTCTATAACTTCTCCTCTCAGCACATCTTTAGTTCTGTCCCACAGATTGGAAATGTTGTATTTTCATTTTCATCCTGTTGAGAATATTTTCCAGTTTCCTTGAGACTTCCTCTGTGACCCAGGGGTTATTAGGAACATGTCGTTTAGTTTCCCAAGTAGCTGGAAGTTTTCCAGCTATCTTTCTGACGCTGATTTCTAGTCTAACTCTGTTTTGGTCTGAGAGCATACTTTGTATGATATCAATTCTTTTCCATTTGTTAGGGATTATTTTATGACCTGGGACATGGTCTTTCCTGTTTTGTGTTAAGTCTCTTTTAATCTCTCTCCTCCCCGTTTCCTCTCGTGACATACTTGCTCCGTAAAACGGAGCCCACCAGCATCCACGCAGCCCCGACGGGCGGGACGGGGGAGAGGTGTCTGAGCTAGGGGCGCCCTCAGGGCAGGCCTGCTCCCCGCTCCTGCTCAGCTCTCGAGCACTGCCAGGGCACCGCCAGGGCACCTGCCGCCCAGTCCCGGGAGACTCTGACTTGGTTCCTGGCATTCTCCGGTTGTCACAGGTGGGCGCGAGCATGGCCGTGAGCTCACGGGTGGCTCAGTGCGCCTGGCGTGCACACAGAGACCGAGGGGCAGTGGGGGTGGCCTGATGCCAGCACAGGACGGTGCCTTCCGGGGCTCCACAGGCTTCCGTGTTAGGTTTTCATTCTGGCTGTTTAAGCTTCATGCCAGCTCATCTTAAAGACTGGACTTACAGACATCTCACTAGGAACTCTGAAAAAAATTCACACGTTTTCTGAGCTGGGTGGGTCCGCTGCACAGTTTGGAAAAGCAGACCCCTGCCAGGCCGGTCTGTGCTTCCGTGGTCGTGTTTGGAACAGGATGCTCGTCTGTGACTCCGGTCCCCTGCGGGCGTCACGCGGCCCAACGTATCCGGAGCAACGTGCTTTGCTTCGTGCAGCCGCGTACGGACAGCAGCCCCCGCTGGGCTCGTCCTCCGCCCTCCCCTGCGCCAGGCCCTAGCGGTGGTTCCACCTCCAGCCTGCCACGCCCACTGCCGGGCCAGGCACGCCCTGCCTGGGAGCCCCTGTGTCCAACCTGTGCCTTCCGAACTCAGCGAGTGCAGACAGTGTCATCGTCGTCAGCTGAGTGGCCAAGATAGGAACGGGGTCTCCGTCTTCAGCCCATGCCGGGCGGGGGCCGCTCCAGCCCAGGACAGGCAGCAGGACTCCGTCTGAAACCCAGCGCAGGGGCAGGGCCTCCGTTCTCTCGGTCGGTTGAGGGTGCACAGGGAGCCTGGTGACATCCTGGGGCCACCAGGTCCTGCATCTGCTGCCTGGTACTTCCAGCAGAGGGCGCTGGAGGGGCCCCAGGCCTGCCTTCCTGCAACTGTGTCCCACATGCAGGTTCGAGGCTGGCCACGTGGCAGCCAGGAGGTGGGCATCAGAAGTCCAGATTTCCCAAGTGGGACCTCACGCAGCCACTCAGACCTTGACGCCGTGCTGTCCGGTCAGTGTGGACAGTCACGCCTTCCCCCTTGCTCTGTCCCTGTGGGAGGAGAAAACGAGCTGGATTTCAAAGAGCCGCGTAGGAGTTTCTGGAGAGCGCGCCGATGCCATTGCACCCCACCCCAGGAGTGGGCGGCTGCCTTGGGCATCTTCACTGGGGTGGTCCAGGGACCGGCGTCTGCGCAGGGCAGTGGTCACACACACTGGGCTCCGCCGTCCGGGCAGGCAGGACGGCGCCATGCAGAGCAGAAGGTCCGGCCTCCACCTGCTTTCTTCCCCGGGGTCAGGGCCCCTGGACACCGGGCATGTCCTCCAGACTGTCCCAGGTGGGGCAGCATCTCCATGATGCCTGGCCCCAGCACAGAGCAGCGGCAGGTACATGAGCGGGAGGCGGGTTAGAGGGACGTGGCAGCCAGGCGGTAGCCGGCGGGGGCAGCGGGCAGGCTGTGCTCCCTCAGCTGGAGGCTGGGCCGGTGGGCCTCCTTGCTGTGTGGTCTTGAACTTGGAGCTCTCAGATTGTCTGTCTGTCTCCAGACACGCACTGAGCCCCCTCACTGGAGGGGACACTCGCCCTCAGGGGACCTCGGGAGGGGGTCCCTGGCCCAGCAGCCGAGGGGTGGTGAGGAGGTGCCTGCCGTGTGCAGGGATGGGTGGCTGCGGCCTGGCTGGGCCTGGACAAGGGCTCTTGGGGGTGCGGCCTCCGGTCTGCAGGGGGCGCGTGCTGGGAGGACGCAGGGCCAGGAGGGCCGGGTGCTGGGCACTCGCCCGGATGCCTTCCCGAGGCCTGAGCCGAGGCTCGCCCTTGCAGGTTATGCAGCCTGACCCTGAAGAAGCTGGTGGTCTTCAAGGAGCTGGAGAAGGAGCTCATCTCGGTGGTGATCGCTGTCAAGATGCAGGTGAGGCTCTGCTGCCCACCAGGCTGCCGCAGGGCGCTGTGCGGCCCAGCCCGTACGCAGAGACGGTCGGCCCGATGCACAAACGTGAGCCCCACACTGCAACGGGGTGGGTGGCCAGCGCCGTCTCAGGGAGCCCAGGGTGCGGGAGCAACAGGGCTGCAAACTCCTGGGCACCGTCCTGTCCCCCACGAGAGAGGCTGGCCCAGCCTCGGCACTCGGAGGTCACTTGCAGGGCAGCTGGAGAGTGCCTGGGGTGGGCTGCCTGCAGCACTCGTGCCCGCTCCGCCCGCACCCCTCCTGCCCGCCTTCCGTGGCTTAAGAGGCCCGGAGGGAGGGAGGAGGAGGAAGCTCCCAGAGGTGGGGGCCAAGCGCTGGACCAGAACCCCGACCCTGCTCCCCGGGCCTCTGCACTGACCCCAGCCGGCCCTCCGACCTCTCACAGCTTCCTAGGTCAGACCTGCCACAGGCTTCCGTTTGGTTTTGTTCAAGGCTTTGAACAAGTCCCTGTTTCAGAAGGGGTCACGCTGGACTCCTGCCCAACCCGGCCCTGGCGCCGCCCGCCTCTCTGGGCAGAGCAGCCATGGCCCTGGCGGCATGGTCTTTGCCCTGCGGCCCAGCCAGGGGGTGTCGCCCCGGCTGCGTGGGGTTCCGCTGGGCTCTAGGCACACGCTGGGGAGCAGGAGGGGCTCCCGCCCCGCTGCCCAGCAGTCCCCATGTGGGGTTCACAGCACCGGCCTCGGGCTGCCCTCCCCGGCCAGCGCCGCTCGCAGGCGGCCTGGCGCCACACTCGGCACGTCCGACCTGCGTCCTCGGAGAGTGGGGACGCCCTTCTGGGTGGCCATTGGGGTGCAGCAAGGGCAGGACTCGACCCCAATCTGTCAGCCCCATGGGGACAGTGTCCTGCTGACGGAGCTCGCAGCCGGTCCCCGCTCTGCAGCATAACACTCGGGGTAGCTCTGATGTGGTGGCTTGAGGACCCGCTGGACTGAGGGGTGTGACGCAGGCCGCCGCCCAGCTCCCCCTGAGCTGAGGCTGGGGTGCAGGCGCGTGGGGGCCCAGCTGCACCCCCAGGCAGCTTCCACCTCCCAGAAAACAACATTTTGAAATAAGGGTCTGGAGAAAATGCCGTTGGCTGTCAGCGCTCGCATGGCCCGGGCCAGGCGAGGCCGGCGTGCGTGGCGCTTGCTGGGGGCGCCGGGCACCAGGACACCAGGAGCTGGCAGCAGGTGGACAGGGGCGGGTCTCCAGCCAGCCCGGCCTCTGTGGCACAGGGCTCCAGGCGCAGGTCGGGCTGCGGCCACCCCAGGGCGCGTGGAGCCTCTGTGGGTGCGGCCGCCAGGCCAGAAGGCTGTGTCCTGCCTGGTGGCTGGGGCAGGGTCGGGTCTCCCCAGGTCTTCAGAGTGACGCGGGAAGGCTAGAAGGCGGGCTGGGCGGTGCCTGGCTGAATCTGGTGCTGCCACCCCAACGGTGCTGACCTTGCTCCTGGCCCTTCCCCCGGCCGCGTCTGTCTCTGGGGACCCGCCCCAGGCCCTGTCCTGCCTGAGCACTCAGCCCTTGGGGACCGTCCTGGGTGCCCCGCTGAGGCTGGGTCCAGGTGTGTCCTCTGAGCAGCAGGTGCTGAGGTGGCCTCGACACAGGGGACCTGGGGACACATCGCCAGGGGCTGGGCAGGAGCGGGGAGAGCCAGACCGCGGCAGGCCCTGGGGAAGGAGGGGTGAGGAGGACTGGCGGGGGCTGCAGTGTGGGGGTGGGGCCCAGAGCTGCGCAGCGGGTCAGCTAAGCGGAGCCCCCGCATGCCACCCCGGCTGTCCCTGCGACCTCGCTGCTCCCACCCAATCGTGGGCCTGCGCCTGGGCTCAGCCTGTCCTGGGCCCCACCCGCTCCCCCGCCCCTGCTTCTCTGCAGCCCTCATCGCCCCACCCCTCCAGCCCCTGTAACCTCTGACCCGCTCCTGGAACCCGGCATCCTGGGGGGCGGCACGTCCTACCCTGTGACTTGGCGTGACGTCCTTGAGGCTCGTCCCTCCCGGGTCGGCTACTTTCAAACAGTGCCGTGAGGAGCCGTGTGGCCCGGGTGGCACGTGCTTTGCTGTAAGGTCTGGGTTGGGACCCTGTTTTGCCGCATGCGAGCGACTCATCGTCCACTCACCACGGCCACCTACCGTCCCGCGTGTCCTGCCGGCCGGAGCCTCACTTGCTGCGCACCGATCGCTTGTCGACCTGTCCGCGCACTTCCTGGATCTGCTTCTAGACTTCTCGGCTCCCTGTCCCCTGACAGCGTCTCCCCGTTTTACGTGTCGTTCCTTTCTCCCGCGTCCTGTTCTCCGCGAGGGCTGGTCAGTCCTGGTCGTTCTCCTTTCTCACACGACTGCGCGGCGTCCCGCGTGGCCGCTCCTGCGGACGGGCTCCGGCTTCGGGTCGTCCGGGGGCCTCCGTGCCCTGCGCTGCGTCTCGGGTCTGCGCACCGTCGCCTGCAGCGGCCGGCTCGGTCTTCTCTCTCGTGCCCCAGGGCAGTTGCAGGCGGGCGGTGGTGGGTCTCAGGACACGGACACTCCCGAGGCCCCCGCTGAGCGCCCAGGCGCCTCTACGACCCCGACCGCCCCACGGGTTTCAGCGGCAGAGTGACGTGCCTTGGGCTGCTTTCCTTGTCTCCCCGCAGGGCTCCAAGCGGGTACTGCGTTCTCACGAGGTTGTGCTGCCCCCCGGCGGGCAAGTGGAGACGGACCTGGCCCTGACCTTCTCGCTGCAGGTGGGTCCTGGCACCTGGGCAGCAGGACCGTCCTTGTCCTCGTCTCTGCTCCGTCCTCGGGTCGCACGGGAGCCTGCGTGTGGGGCTGACACCCACCGAGGCAGCTTCTGGGCTCCGCCTCTGATTCTTGCCTTTGGAGCGTCAGGTTTACTGAAGTGTCGTTTACCAAACGTAGTTTCTTTCCCTTTTTCAGTGAATGGGTCTGTGGGTTTTGAAAACTGTCCATGCCTTGTGGCCAGCGTAGTCGGGTAGAGAATGGTCCCATTTCCCACAGTTTTTTATTTAATTTAATTAATTAATTTATTTTTGAGACAGAGTCTCACTCTGTAGCCCAGGCTAGAGTGCCGTGGCGTCAGCCTAGCTCACAGCAACCTCAAACTCCTGGGCTCAAGCAATCCTGCTGCCTCAGCCTCCTGAGTAGCTGGGACTACAGGCATGCGCCACCATGCCTGGCTAATTTTTTCTACATATTTTCAGTTGGCCAATTAATTTCTTTGTATTTTTAGTAGAGATGGGGTCTTGTTCTTGCTCAGGCTGGTCTCGAACTCCTGAGCTGAAACGATCCTCCCACCTCGGCCTCCCAGAGTGCTAGGGTTACAGGCGTGAGCCACCGCGCCTGGCCAGTCCCACAGTGTTTTAGATCTGGTTTTATGAGCTCTTAAGAGAAAGCCTGTGAACACGAGCTCCGTACACGCAAGCTCTGCTCCGCTGCAGAAGCCGCTGCTGTGAGATGCAGGCGCACGGCCGAGTGTGGGGGCCTCCGCTGGGCCTGGGGCGGGAGCCGCTCCAGGGGTGGGAGCCCTGCATCCTGGGATGGGAGCCGCTCCAGGGGTGGGAGCCCTGCATCCTGGGGCGGGTGCCGCTCCAGGGGTGGGAGCCCTGCATACTGGGGCGGGAGCCGCTCCAGGGGTGGGAGCTTGGCATCCTGGGATGGGAGCCGCTCCAGGGGTGGGAGCCCTGCATCATGGGGCGGGTGCCGCTCCAGGGGTGGGAGCCCTGCATACTGGGGCGGGAGCCGCTCCAGGGGTGGGAGCTCGGCATCCTGGGATGGGAGCCACTCCAGGGGTGGGAGCCCTGCATCCTGGGGCGGGTGCCGCTCCAGGG